>BQNB010005581.1:0-101506 GCA_026074375.1 Tanacetum coccineum
TCGGATGATATTGGAGCTCGAGCTTGATGTTCGTATACTTCTTTTTCTAGTAACTTTGTAAGTACGCATATGTAAACCATTATATACATATACTATAGGTGGAAATGATTGTTCAATAGTATTGTATTTCAGACACCTTTTAATGTGTTTCCTACGAAATTACAAGCAACTCGGCTGTAACAATATATTATGCATGAGATTGTGTTCGAATACTTGGATTAATGTAACAAAGCACAATAATTAGATAAGCAGCTGTCTGAGTATTTGCCAACTCTCCTGATTTAAGGAGTTACAAAACCAGCAATTTGTTTTAATCCAAACTGCTTATCAGTTACTGGTTTAAAATAAAATAGAAGTTCCAACAAGTATCAGCAGCTAGTCTTCTGGCGGCAGGTCTCACAATAAACTACAGTAGTGATAAACTTTCATGTTTTGAAAGTTCTCCACTTTTATAAGACTGCACTTAGCCATACAAATGTATTCCACATGATTGAAGGCAACGAAAACTTGCTATCAACCGTGCTCAAAGATCTGCTCTATGACTTTGACATCCAATACCGAGTTTCTATTATTATTATGAGAAAATGATAGTTGCTAGTTCCAAGATTAAGACATCAACTATGACAAACAGTTATTGGCTGGTGTCAAACTTGTAACATGATGATTAGCAGTTATGGATCCGAAGAAGTAATATGTTTAAGTCATACTTCACCTCCATCTTTTGAAGCTTTACCATTGTGTGGATTTGTCATGATTTTTTCCTTGTTTCATTTACTGCATGAATTTATAGTTACCTTCAATAGTGAATATCTCATTTTTGTAATTGTCTAATGATGCGCATAATAATTAAATCTTAAAGTTATATCATGTATCGATGCATCTAATTTTTTGTTACTTGTTTTGTTATAGATTCATGATCAGTATTGCTCAAGTACTTGTATTCAAGTGTAATACTTTTGGTTTATGCATCTAAATGCCAGTTTACTTGATTATCTGTTGTGCTAAAAGTAAAGTAACTGATAAGGAACTGAGTTTCAAGACAGTTTTATCAAACATTTCTACCATCAAAGATTCTGTTAGCACACAGAACAGAAACAAAACAAAAAATGGATGGTTGAAAGAGAATTGAACATAAATCATCTGAACTGATGGTTAATTAGCATCAAGTTGTTATAAAATGGTTTATTAGAACGTGAATTAGCCGAATGATGTTCATATCCTTTAACGTTTATACTAAAAGACATAAAACGATTCATTTTATTATCGAAGATACATGAAATACAAACAGACAGAATTCTCTAGTCAACTTTCTTTGTTTCAACCAAAGTCAACGACTTCTCCTGTTGTTGACCTTCTTCCTCTTCAACATTCAGTGGTTTATAGCATCGAAAGATCACCAAACAAATGAATGTCGCACACAGATAAACATGTCAATGCCACTAATTTAGTAATTTTTACTTCTAAGGTCAATAGATTTTTGCTATAATTAACACTGATTGTTTAACTTTTATACTATCAAAAAACATACCAGCAAAAATGCGGGTCTTGATTGAAGTCAGATTCCAATAGGCTGTGATTGCTGATGCTGCAACTATTCTCTATTTTCTTGTGAGAACAACCTCCCCATGCTTTCCATTTTCCAATATCCGCACTTTCAGGCCTTCACCTGATGCGTATCGAAATTAAACATTAGGACCTGTAATATGTTTGCAGGTATACAGTGTATCATACCATTCTTACCTTTCTTGCATATTTGCTTCGAGTATAAAGAGTACAGTTTTGGGCCAGTAAATCCGATAAAGAACCCTGAAAGATGCAAACACAAATTGTATGCTTACACTAGTTGATAACATAATATGGGTCAAAACCATGTTATAGTTGATCTTATCAAGTGCACAAAGCCTCTTAAATGTAACAATATGACCATATTCGGATCCAAGAAGTAACAGCGATGCATAGTGTAGACTGAAGTGAAACAGTTTTAGCAGGATTATGGATTTATTTTTAAGGGTGATGGACGGTTCGCCTGAAAACAGCTCTCGAGCTTTTGAGATAGCAAAGTTTGCCGCAGGAAGTACAACTGTAGCCGCTTTTAGAGTGTCATCTTCTTTAAGCATCACTTCTCTCTTGGTTTCAATGCCATTCCTATTAGTTTGCAATTCCAACAAGGTAAACAAAGCCGAAGACGAGCTTCTTGGTTGCATCTGTGAGGAAAATAGACTTTTATCTGTTGTGGTGGTGGCCTATACGGACTAGTATAAGTGTTACTATTAAACAAACTTCTTAGTGACTCCTATGATACTCTATCCTTCGCCTAACAAGACACAAAATGCTGTTGTAAAAGATCATAAAACTCCGATAAGTACAATGCTCAAAATCATCTAATGATATAAAAAGTCAAACATGTCGAAAAGTCACAAAATCATACCGAGTATACTTTCAAAGCCGCATACTTTCGGATCAAACAGAACTTCCCAAATGTGGCTATGGTTTTAAATAACAAATTGAAAGTAGAGTGCAATTTTAATACAGCGCATACTAACTGGGCAACTCGACCACATTCATTTGGACCCGATAAAACTATCCACAACGACTTAGTACTAATATCGCTAACTACCAACGACCACAATAATTTGCGTTGTTCATAAAAAAATACCAAACAGGCGGGTGAACTAAAGAGCCATACCTTATACAGGATAACAATTTGCAAGTTATGTGCTCACCAATCTACCTGATACTGGATTTTGCATAAAATAATCTCTCATACGTACCCACAATTATTATAAACCCCACAACAATAATCATAACAGGCAGCACCAATCCCGATGACCAGTTCTTTGTTTGCTTACTAAGCTGATGTGGTGGTAATAGGGTTCTTACAGAAAAAAATATGCATATGAATCTGTTTCTTGACTAGTCAAAGCAGGCTTTAACGAGTTTATGAAAATGGCGGGAATAGTGGCAGTTATGTTTTTATCTCAAAGAGCTACGATTCCAGATAGCTTTTGTGCATAGGCCTTGTAATTCGGCCCCTGTGAAACGATTGGTATTTAGGTTGGTTAATATTTCTAGTCTTCATAGCAACTGATAAAGGCGTGTTTGGAATACTATTATAACACTCTTGAGAACTTTTTCACCGGTTAAAGTTTAGCCTGTATCACTGTCAACATAATGACGGTTGTATGGAGCAAAACCAGAAACTAAAACACATTATATATTTGGGTTTTATGCAACCTGTTGCTATGCAGTAATGCAATTTGCGATTCAGGACTTACAGGCGAACCCATACCTGCCAGTGTGGATACACGCTTACGCAACTGACCTGTTGCATTTCATTGGAATACACTTTTGTGCAGCGGTAACTTTTGTGCATTCATTGGCCATAGCGTTGTCCCAAAACACATTCCAAAAGATTGCATTGCATCCCAAAAGGCGAAAGTGCAGTCTATATATGTTTTCTAAAATGGGTCAACTTTGATGGATGAAATGGGTCAAATGAATGCTCAATTCATGATACTGGATAGTCTTTAACGAGCTTTTAAAAATGGCGGCAGTTATGTTTTTTCTGTAATTAAGAGCCAAGATTCCGGAAAGCTTCTTCTCTGTGTAGGCCTTGTAATTGAGATTTAGATTGGTTAATGATTGTACAATATTTAGCACGACCAGGCCTTCGATAGTGATCGAAGGATATGATGATGTTGGTTGCCGCTGGTAACCTTTAACAAAACAAATGAAGACACTACGTTAAGTGAAGCGCACGGGTTGGTCCCTGCACATCGCACGGGTTGGTCCTGCACATCACCTCCGGCGTGAGAGTAAGTATGTGATTATGATTGCAATGAGTGCGGAAGTATGTAATGTAGGTGTTGAGATCGTAATCAAATTTGAGTGATATGCCCATCTATTTATAGGTGGTGAAAATAGGCTTGAGCATGCCTCTCTACTGGAACCGATGATCGTGTGGGTGTCCCGCGATTTTTGGGGATTACAAGGGTAGTGTACCATGATCCCTATCTTGGCGGGAAAGCCTTGATAGGAAAGAGGACGTGGGTTTTGACTTGGTCAGACCTAGTCTCTGCGTTAGTTTCATCGAAGGGCACATCCCGAAGGGTGTTGGGCTTCGAGTGGTGAATTCACATACTGGTAATCATTGTTGCAAATGATTTTACGCCACTAGAAACATTTCGAAGATTTCTAGGTGTCTTAAGGAGTAGATCCTGAGTGAGCTCGAAGGGGAGGCCTTCGAGCTATTTGGAGGGTACGTCATCAAGCCCCCCAGTCGAATGTGATATTTACACTTGTGGATGTATTTCTTTCGACTTCAAATTACTACACTGGCGTAGCTTTATTATCGAACCTTGGCTAGCATTAAAAGTTAATGCATTAAATGCGAGTGATCATTACTTTACCCCACTTGTTTCGGGGTTAGTTGTGATTTAAATAAAGGATAATCAAGAGGTTTACACAGGTCAATGCGCACGTCCCATCCAAACTTTGGATTACGAATTTAAATCCGGTCCTTATCCAACCTAACACGTGTACGACTCTAAGTAATTTATTGCCTTATAAGTATTTCTTTTCTTATAAGTCACAAAATTATACACACAACTCATTGGCCGGGCAAATTTTAGACTGATTGAAGAATTTGACGTATCTAAAAGTTCATAATCTAGGCCACAACACTATATTAGGATATATTCCTCCCTACGTAGGATGTTTGGGTCAACTCGAGACATTATGTTTATACAACAACAACTTCTCTCGAGAATTGCCATTGTCTTTGAAGAATTGCATCAAGTTAAGCCTTTTGGACTTGGGACCCAACAAATTAATTTGGAATATTCCTGTTTGGATTGGTAAAAAATTGTCAAGGCTGCATGCCCTTAGCCTAAAATAAAAGAACTTTTCCGTAGCCATCCTTCCACAAATATGTCAATTAGTAAGTCTTCAAATCTTAGACTTGTCATTTAATAATCTCCATGGAACAATCTCATCGTATGTGCATAATCTACTTCCATGGTTAAAAAAGAATTGTTTACAAAACAAAATCTACATCAATAAAGTAGTATTACTAATCTTGGACGTGGGCCTTACTCTGTTAACGATAGCTATATTGTCCATTTGTTGATCGAATGGCAAGGAAAGGTAAATGAGTTTAGTAGAAATCTGGGATTGGTGGAGACAACTGATTTATCATCCAACAGGCTCACGCAGGACAAATCCCATATGAGATTACCAATCTGCACGGATTAATATTACTAAACTTGTCACACAACGCTCTACATGGACAAATTCCAAAATACATTGGTCAAATGATAGAACTTCATACTTTGGATTTATCCATAAACAATATCTCAGGAGTGTTGCACTCAAGCATGTCTAAGATGAATTTTTTTAAACTATCTTGATGTGTCGCATAATAACTTGTCCTAGATGGAATCCACCCAGACAAATTATTTATGCGACACATCAAGATAATTTAAAAAATTCATCTTAGACATGCTTCACGGCAACCCTCATAAGAAATTATTTTTGGATAAATTCAAAGTACGAAGTTCTTTCATCTGGCCAATGTCTTTTGGAATCTCTCCTAGTATAGCATTGTGTGACAAAATTAGTAATATTAATCCGTGCAGATTGGTAATCTCATATGGTATTTGTCAGGTAAGACTGTTGCATGATAAATCAATTGTCTTCACCAATCCTAGATTTCTACTAAACTCATTTACCTTTCCTTGCCATTTGATCAACAAATGGTCAATATAGCTATCGTCAACAGAGTAAGGTCCACGTCCAAGATTAGTAATACTACCATAGTGATGTAGATTATGTTCTGAAACAATCCTTTTTGAACCATGAAAGTAAGCATGTGCACACACGATGAGATTGTTCCATGAAGATTGTTAAATGACAAGTCTAAGATTTGAATACTTACTAATTGACATGTTTGTAGAGGGATGGATCCGAAAAAGTTGTTTGATTTTACGCCAAGGGCATACAACCTTGACAAGTTTTTACCAATCCAAACAGGAATATTCCTAATTAATTTTTTGGCCCCTAAGTGCAAAAGGATTAACTTGGTGCAATTCTTCAAAGATAATGGCAATTTTCTAGCGAAGTTGTTGTTGTATAAAGATAATGCTTCGAGTGGACCTAAACATCAAACATAGGGAGGAATATATCCTAATATAGTGTTGTGGCCTAAATTAAGAACTTTTAGATACATCAAATTCTTCGATCAGTCTGAAATTTGCTCGGCCAATGAGTTAGCACACAACTCATTAACGGGGAAACTTCCGAACTGCTTGAAGAACTTGACGTATCTAAAAGTTCATAATTTAGGCCACAACACTCTATTAGGATATATTCCTCCCTACATAGGATGTTTGGGTCAACTCGAGACATTATGTTTATACAACAATAGCTTTTCTAGAGAATTGCCATTGTCTTTGAAGAATTACACCAAGTTAACCGTTTTGGACTTGGAGCCCAACAAATTAATTAGGAATATTCTTGTTTTGATTGGTAGAAACTAGTCAAGGTTGAATGCCCTTAGCCTAAAATCAAACAACTTTTCTGGAGCCATCCCTCGACAAATATGTCAATTAGTAAGTCTTCAAATCCTAGACTTGTAATTTCACATTCTTCATGGAACAATCCTATCGTATATGCATAATCTTACTTCCATGGTTCAAAAAGTATTGTTCACTGAACATAATCTACATCGTTATAGTAGTATTACTAATCTTGGACGTGATCCATTGTCCATTTGTTGATCGAATGGCAAGGAAACGTAAATGAGTTTAGTAGAAATATGGGATTGATGGATCATCCAACCGTCTTACATTACAAATCCCATAAGATATTGCCAATCTGCAAAGATTAATATTACTAAACTTGTCACACAACACTATACTTCGATAGATTCCAAAAGATATTGGCCAAATGAAAGAACTTCATAGTTTGGATTTATCCAAAAACAATATCTGAGGAGGTTTGCCGTCAAGTATGTCTAAGATGATTTGTTTAAATTATCTTCATGTGTCGCTTAATAACTTATTCCATATCGAATCCTCCCAGACAAGTTATTATGCGACACATCAAGATAATTTAAAAAATTCATCTTAGAGACATGCTTGACGGCAACCCTCATAAGATATTGTTTTGGATATATCCAAAGTATCAAGTTCTTTCATTTGACCAATGTCTTTTGGAATCTCTCCAAGTTGAGCGTTGTGTGACCAGTTTAGTAATATTAATCCGTGAAGATTGGTAATCTCATATGGGATTTGCCATGTGAGACTGTTGGATGATAAATCTATTGTCTCCACCAATCCCATATTTCAACTAAACTCATTTATCATTCCTTGCCATTCGATCATCAGATGGTCAATATAGCTATAGTCAACAAAGTAAGGTCTACGTCCACGATTAGTATTACCACCATAGTGATGTAGATTATGTTCTGTAAACAATCCTTTTTAAACCATGGAAGTAAGAATGTGCACACACTATGGGATTGTTCCATAGTTAAATGACAAGTCTAAGATTTTTATACTTACTAATTGACATGTTTGTAGAGGGATGGCTTTGAAAAATATGTTTGATTTTACGCTAAGGGCATACAACCTTGACAAGTTTTTACCAATCCAAACTCGAATATTCCCAATTAATTTGTTGGCCCCCAAGTCCAAAAGGCTTAACTTGGTGCAATTCTTTAAAGACAATGGTAATTTTCCCGAGAAGTTGTTGTTGTATAAAGATAATGGTTCAAGTGGACCCAAACATCCTACATAGTAAGGAATATATCCTAATATACTGTTGTGGCCTAAATTAAGAACTTTTAGATACATCAAATTCTTCAGTCAGTTTGAAATTTGCCCGGCCAATGAGTTACCACGCAACTCATTGACGGGGAAACTTCTGGACAACCTAAAGAATTTGATGTATCCAAATGTTCATAATTTAGGCCACAACAATATATTATGCTATATTTCTCCCTATGTAGGATGTTTGGGTCAACTCGAGACATTATGTTTATAAAACAACAACTTATCTGTAGAATTGCCAGTGTCTTTAGAAAATAGCATCAAGTTAAGCCTTTTGGACTTGGGGCCCAACAAATTAATTGGAAATATTCATGTTTAAATTGGTAGAAACTTGTCAAGGTGGCATGCCCCTTAGCCTAAAATCAAACAACTTTTCTGAATCCATCCCTCCACAAATATGTCAATTAGTAAGTCTTCAAATCTTAGATTTTTCATTTAACCATATTCATGGAACAATCCCATTGTATGTGCATAATCTTACTTCCATGGTTAAAAAAGGATTGTTTACTAAAAATAATCTACATAATTATAGTAGTATTACTACTTTTGGACATGGGTCATTTTCCATTTGTTGATCGGATGGCAAGGAAAGATGAATGCGTTTAGTAGAAATCTAGGATTGGTACAGACAATTGATTTTACACGCAACAATCTCACATGGGAAAAATCCCATAAGAGATTACCAATCTGCACGTATTAGTATTACTAAACTTGTCACACAACGCTCTACATGAAGAGATTCAAAAAGAGATTAGCCAAATGAAAGAACTTCCTACTTTGGATTTATCCAAAAACAAAATCTTAGAAGGGTTGCCGTCAAGCATGTCTAAGATGAATTTTTTAAATTATCTTGATGTGTTGCATAATAACTTATCCGAGATAGAATCCTCCCGGACAAGTTATTATGCGACATATCAAGATAATTTAAAAAATTCATCTTAGACATGCTTGATGGCAACCCTTATGAAAATTGTTTCTGGATAAATTCGAAGTATGAAGTTCTTTCATTTGACCAATGTCTTTTGGAATCTCTCCGAGTATAGCGTCATGTGACAACTTTAGTAATATTAATTTGTGCAGATTGGTAATCTCATATGGGATTTGTCATGTAAGACTGTTGGATGATAAATCAATTGTCTTCACCAATCCTAAATTTCTACTAAACTCATTTACCTTTCCTTGTCATTCGATCAACAGATGCTCAATATAGCTATCGTCAATAAAGTAAGGTCCACATCCAAGATTAGTAATACTACCATAGTGAGTAGATTTTGTTCTGTAAACAATCTATTTTGAACCATGGAAGTAAGAATGTGCACACACGATAGGATTGTTCCATGGAGATTGTTAAATGACAAGTCTAAGATTTGTTAAATAACACACATTTACTTCTCTCTTGACTCATCACTGGAAACATGACTATTACATGGTTTGAGTCTCCCAGACCACCGGATCTATGATTCTTTAAATGTGTCAAGTGGTATCACGAGCCTTGGTTTCATTCTTGGGTCGGTTTGATTTTATGGTCTGGTTTGGTCTCAAATCTGTCACATTTGATTTGTTGTTATTGATTCGTGGGTTGTAACAGCTTATTATAAGCTTACTTCTGCTTATTTTCGTAGCTGATTTGGGTGAAAAAGCCACGAAACGATTTTTTTTGTTGTTATCTATTTCTGTTTTATATAGCAGATCTGGTCTTTATTTTTCATAACTTATTTCGAGTTGTTATAAGTCTTTTTGAGGTTTTAGCAGTTTCTGTGGCCTTTCTAGCTTATGTTCATACTTTTTGTTCTTTACAGCGGTTTGGAAGAAAAAGTACACTATTTTGTTTGATAGTCGAATTTGTGCAAAAGAACAACACATAGTACTACCAGCGGTTTGGGGTGGTCCTCACTTAGAAAGTGACTGGCCAGCGGTTTGGTAAATTGTCACATCGGTTTACAATTTTTTGGTGGCGGTTTGGTAATGGCGGTTTAGTGATGGCGGTTTGGTGGTGGCAGTTTGGTGGTAGCGGTTTGACCGTAGCGGTTTAGTAAACTCAAACCAAACCGAGTCAACTCGGTATTTACTGAGTTGATCTGGGTCAACACACTGAGTCTATTATGCCGAGTCAAGGTTGAAAAGAACTCAAAGACAGAAATGTAGAAGCGACAGTCTCAACAACAAACCATCTGACCTATTATTACAACAACATCAACATCTGCCACAATCAATACATCAATTACAATCAACCATAACATCCACACTTACCATCAATTACAGCAGCCATACCACAACAATATCCAACAAATCTCAATCTTAACTACAAACCCTTCGTCACAATCTCAATCAAATCCAAGAACTAATCTATTTCCCATCGTCACATATAATTCCATCTCCATCTCCATCACTATACTCAACAAGACTCTAATCGAAATAAATTTCAAGATCTCAGATTCTTTTTCGTGTGCTCCAATTAAATCAAGATCTTTCAAAGATCAAGAACTCGAAATAGAATATCATCATCGATCTCTTTTGAAAGTTATACCTCCTTTTAATTTTCGAATATCAATGAATGATTAATAACAACAATGTTTTAATCATCATTGGTTTCATTTGAGACTCAATACAATCACAATTAAAGCACACCTACCCGAGACCCTTTATAAAAGGTCTTGAAGACTTGACACTTCTTGGTTCTTCACGCCTTGATGGTTCAACGGTGATAAGCAATTAAAGAAAAAGGTATGAAGTTCATCACGTGTACTCGTTGTGCATTCAGATGTATGTCTCCCACGTAGTTGAGGAGATATCAAGTGGTGATGTATTTTTTGTATACTTTTAGGTGAGTATATGGTACTTAGAGATTTGCCTCTGCACTGTTTTTTTGTCTCACAGATAATACAAGATTAAGTCACAAGTGAAGGATTATGCTTCAACCAGTGGTCATCAGTATTAGTCGATAGAATAGATAAGGGGATTTAGTTCGGGTTGATCAAGAGAGAATTGTTAAAGAGAGTACGATTCGACATCTTCTCACAGAGTATTGCTTATGCAATCACGGGCATTTGAAGCTAAGTAAGTAGTTCCCGTTGATATACGATGTACACATGAGTATGATGATTCCTCAAATAGTCATCATCCTGGAGGGAGAAATGTGTACATCCGGTACTTAGTTGTTTTTATGTTATCGTTTTGATGTTACAGTTTCGACTACATAGCGGGATAAATTGCTTTCACTCGGGACTTAATTGACTTTGGTGAAACAATTTAAATGGGTACATTCGGGACTTAATTGACTTTGATGTTACCATTTTGACTACATAGAGGGATAGGACTTAGTTGACTTTGGTGTAGCAAGTCATACCATGTCTTTCCGGGAGGGAGAAAAGTGCATTTCCGGGTCTTAATTGATGTTGTACTTTTTTGACTTCGGAAAAGGGATAAAGTGTGTACTTCGGTATAAGATGTACACATGAGTATGATGACATCAATTCATACCATGACTTTCCTCGAGGGAGAAAAGTGCATTTCTGGGTCTTAACTGATTTGGTGCTACGGTTTCGACTTCGTTAAAAGTGATAAAGTGTGTACTTCGGGACTGGAATGCTTTCTAAGTGAGACGATGTTGATGATATCATCCCTCCAACAGTGTATCCTAAATGAGTAAGGAGGTCCGTAAGAAGATTTCTGCATTGATTCTTTATCAGTCTCAAGGGTGCCTGTTTGGGAGGGAGTTGAAGAAAAAAAAAGAGCCTACTAGTTGGGAGGGAGTAAAAACTCAATTAGATACGACAAGCTGAAGAAATAAAGTTAGTGTATTCAAGTAGATCAAGGTCATTGAAGACAATCTCAAGGATCGCTGGACTTCATTCTTATCAGTTTGCTTTATTTTTGCTTTTAGAAAACATTGTAACCAATTCACGTTTGACACCATCTTGGAGGGAGATTGTTAGCCTCACTTTTTAGTGAAGCTGACGTCTTACACGTGAATTGGACTAGCTATAGACCAACTGCTAAACGCAGGGACTATTATTGTATATGTGGTATAGTTAGCTTTAGTATAGGTTATAAATACCCCCATGTCTCTCCATGGGGGGGTGGTGGAAGTTCATTTCTTGTTTTCTCTTTCTCTTTCTAATATAATAATTTACATGTTCTCTTTTACCATCTCTCTTACTTTCTCTTACTAGAAAACACCATGTTTCATCTTTGTTTCTTTGATCAATCCTGACCCCCCGAATAGGTGAATCACTAGTCCTACAAGTGGTATCAAGAGCATCAGGTTGTGTTTTATATCCGTGGGCTGATAAACTTTTTATAGCTTATTTAAGCTTATTTTCGTAGGCTTATTTCTGAAAGAACAAAAGCCACGAATTTGTTTTTTGGTGTTGCTACATGATTCTATTGTTATAACAGTTCAGATCTTGCTTTTTGATGAGTTTTTTTGGGTCACTTTATCTTTCAAAACTTACCAAAATGGCAGATCTGGTCCATTAATGGTCACATGTTATTTCAAGCTTTTATAAGCTTGTTTGAGGGCTTTAGCAGTTTTTGTGTTGTTGTTGGGCTTAATCAGTATTATCTCATTTTTTAGCTCTTCACAGCGGTTTGCAAAAGGTTTGGCAAAGAAAAAGATATGAAGTTCATCACGTGTACTCGTTGTGCATTCAGACCACTCGATATCGTAGCATCAAAGTCAATTAAGTCTCGGACGTGCGCATTTGCTTCCTTCAGGATAATTATGATATTTCTTGTAACACCCAAGGTTAGTTAAGTCCCGGATGTAGACAATTAAACCCTCCAAGTATTCGAAATGATAACACCAAAGTCAACTAAGTCCCGGATGAACTCATTTCTTCCTGCAGGATACTGACTATCTAGAAGAATCATCATACCATTGTGTCTCTCTTTTATCATCAGAAACTGTTTCTTACATCTCTTCCCCCATGACCTTAAATAAGAAAAAGGTATGAAGTTCATCACGTATACTCATTGTGCGTTCAGATGTATGTCTCATTCCCCCTTGTTGGTTTTGATACCTCAGAATCAACAAAACATTGTACGGACATATACTTGAAATCTTGCGAGAAGAATGAAATTAGCTCAAATGTATCCCATGAGAATCAACTGTTGATCAAATCTCTACTCATAAACTCTCTTTGACTATCTTTACCAACCCCTTTGTAGGCTAATTAAAGCAACCACTAATGGAGTAAACCCGATATACCAAACTTGAAACTGACGTAGAATTCCTCGTTCTTGTGACTTAAGCTTGCACTAATATTAGAAGAATGGTGTAGAGAATTTGTGCACCAAGCAAATCTCTAAGTACTCAATACTCACCAGACAAAGTATGAGACTTTCATCACCTCTTGCGATTATCCACGTCGTCTACTACGTGTGACACTGAGTACTACAACGTAACTCCTTTAAGTGATAGTTAACCAGGTCTTCAACCATCCACCCTGACTTCTGGTAACTAGATAATCCAAGTCTTCATCCTAAATCTTAAGCTCGAGCAAGTTATCATTAAAAGTCATGCATCCAACCATCCCCGACTTTAAGATTAAATAAGAACACGCCTTCGTGAAATCCAACTTCAATCTCAAATAAGTGATACCCAATCAACTCCGTAGTCACTTAGAAAAAATTAACATCAAATCTAGCCATTAAAATTTAATTTCCAATGATTCTTTATAAGCAATGATCCAAGTCTCGTCACTTTGTCACTATAACCTTTTCAACTGCCCCCATCCACTTCTTTTGATTCTTCTAGACACACACTCAAAACATATCCGTACTATGTAAATAATACTAGCCCAATAAACAAAATCCATCACCAACTATTTATGCAGTCGACCCACTCATTAAAATCTCGGGCCAAAGATTGTTAACATGAAATTAGTAGCAATTTCAGCCCAAGGTAAATGTGTAGAAACCCCAAGCCATCTACACGACCCAACATTATAACATAGCCCAACACCAACTTAAACCATTTTAACAGCCCATAATCCTATTCAATAAAGTGTTCGGCCCACTCCATAATTCAAGTTTCAGCCCATATGTTTTGTTAAAAAAACTTGGCCTATCGCTAAATCTAATACCCATCCCATGAATTAATGGAGTACATGGCCCACTAAAGAAATTATAACTCGATCAAAATACACTGAATTAGGGATATAAGAACATACAATCCCTAATTTTCTGATACACTAACCTTAAACTAACAAATTAAATCACCCTCATCCTTATAACTCCACCAAAGCAGATCCACCACAACCTCTTCCATCAAATCCTTTTAACGCATCATTCATCATACACAATACTCAAATAACACTTTAGATGATAACTTTGTTTTTCAAATGGCACAAACCCTCGAAGAAGAACCAAGAATCAAGAAGTGTGCATCATCTTTTGAATAAGGTCTCAGGTAGGTTTGGATGTAGTTATTGTTTCGTGTGTATGTCACGAATCAAAGAAAGATTATAACATATTTGTTAGAAATCTTTCTTTATTTTCGAAAATTAAAAGAGGGGTTTGATCTATGATGATATCCTTTTGTGTTTGATCTTTAAGGTATACATATTTTTATACGACACGAGAAAGGATCTAAGATCATGCATTTTTTGTTTATTTGATTTGAGTCCTGTTGAAGTTGTTTGGAGATGGAGATGGTATTGTAATTGTGATTAATTTGTGACGAAGAGATTAAGAGTTAGGTTAGTGGATTTGCTGGATGTGATGTGTGACGAAGGGTTAGGATTATTTGTTGTTGGATTTGAGTTGTAATTTGGTTGATTGTTGAGTCTATTGTCTTCTTTTTACATTTTTGTCATTTCTTTTGGACCTTAACTCGGTACTAAAAGGTTTGTCAAACTCAGTTGAGTTGACTCGAGTCAACTCGGTAATAACCGAGTTGACTCAATTTGGGTTTGGTTAGGTATTAGCAAACCACTGGCAGGGAAGTTTACCAAACCGCCACTACCACCAAACCGCCACAACCACCAAACCGCCACTACCACCAAACCGCCATTGACTAGTCAAACGGGCAGTATAACGGTTAGATAAACCATGAAAAAGATCAAACCGCTGCGAACCTGTAAGTAAACCGCAGTTGACCAAATCAAACCGCCGTGGCAGTGGTTTACACCTAACCGCTACTTGTACTTTCTGTCAGGTACAATTTTTGTCTTTTTGCCAAACAAACAAAAAAATGTACTATCTTCTTTACATCTCCAAACCTCTTCTTAGAACTAAAGAACAAATCTGGTATTCTGGTGAGTTTTAGAAAACGAATGGACCAAAAGAATAACTCAAACAACATGCTTAAACAAGTTGATAAACATCACATTACTCAACAACCCACAAAAAAACTGTTTTCCAGCCAAACCAGCCACGAAAATAAGCTATAATAATCCAGAAATCAGCCATGAATCACGAAACCAACACAAGTGACAAATGTGACAGATTTAGACACAGAAAAGCGTGACATATCTTTCACACACTCGAGACCAACCGGACAAAAAATGAAACCGACCCAAGATTGTAACCATGGCCCGTGATACCAATTGACAGATATAAATAATCATAGATCCGGTGGTCAGGGAGACTCAAACCATATGATAATCATCTTTCTAGAGAAAGTGTATGTGTAAAATAGAATGAGAAGTAAAATATTACAAGAGTCTCACCCCTACATGGAAGCCTTGGAGGGGTATTTATACCACCATATAATACATAAGTTTACTAAAATGCTTATTCTAGTCCCTACGTATGGTGGTATGTTAAACTATGGTAATTCTGTAATGTCATCACATAAAATGAAATCCTAACACTTTACAATGTTTTCTTGATGAACTTGCCAATGCGCGTGTGGTTACACCATTTTCGACCCTAAATTGGTTTACTATTCAAAAAATAACCGAATTACTCGAATTTTTTAAAAACACAACAACTTTATTATCGGGTGTTTATTATCCCACAAGTCATTTGGTACTCAACCAAATTTATTTAATGTGTTCAAAATTAGGCGAATACGAATTAAGTGGTCAACTATATGAAAAAATGGCTGAACCCATGAAAGAAAAACTTAGAAAATATTTCAAAGAAATTCCACTGGTAATTACTTATGTCGCCGCATTAAACCCATGCTCGAACATTAGCGGGGTGGAACTACTTATCGATAGGATTTCTATTGATTTAGATTTGCATTAGGATAACATTTTCTTTGTAAGAGATGATGTTTTAAAGAATTATTTAAAGTTTATGTTAATAAATATGGTTCAACAAATGTTTCAAGGAGTTCGGGTTCTTCATCGTTTTCTATTGCCACTAGCATGGATCCGATGGATAGCTTATCTCATAGTTTAAGACAAGAAAACACTAAACGTGCTAGGGATGACCAACCATCGACTAACGAATTTGGGAGATATATTGAAACCGATTTTTATCCATTTTGTGTCCCCAAGAATTCTCAAAATTTGATATGTTGGTTTGGTGGAAATGAAGGGAATCTTAATTTCCCGCTCTAACCGTCATGGCCCGAGATTTACTAATCGTAGAAGCTTCTATGGTAGCTTCGGAATCCGCTTTTTCTATTAGTGGCAGGGTATTATTGATACAAAGAACAAGACTGACACCAACATCTTTGGAGATGTGTATTTGCTTGAAGGATCACTTAGACGCGGCCAAACGTATACAAAACATTTCAAGTCTTGAAGGCGAACTAGACATCGAACAAGATTTACACGATGTCAAGGTGGAAGCGGGTTTTGCAATCTCACTTTCTGATGAAGAAATCACTATAGATGAAGCTGTTAGCAAGGCTAGGTCCGAAGCCTCTGAAAAAGAACTCACTCTCGAAGCTCACAATTAAGTTTTAATAAAAGTTAAAGTTATGTTTGATGTTTGAAGTTTAGCTTTGTGTTTTAACTTTATGTTTGATGTATAATGAGTTTATTAAATAAAAGTTGAAGTTTATCGGGCTTTTTTTGTTTTTGTGTTTTTTTTTGGTAATTTACAATAGGCGATACGTTTTTATTTTTCACGAAAAATCGGTTTGTAACCGGTTTTTTCAACCCGAACCGGTTACAAACCGACCCAAATCAGTTACCCCCGGTTCAAGTTTTCGCCTCCAAAAACCAAACCGACCCGAAATGGTTTTTGGTCAAAACTGGTTTCCACCCTTTGACTAAAAAACGGTTTAGTTTTCAAGCCTGAACCGGTTTTTGGTGAAACCCGATTTTGTACACCTCTACCCACAACCAAGAATACCTAGCTACGTGTCATTCTTATCTCCTCTACGATATGGCGTCACGTAAGTCACCTAGAACTGTTATATCACGTCTAACGGATTTCACCAAACCTTAAGTAAACATGCATTTTCATGAGAAGGATCAAATTCATCGTCTTCACTTTAAACCACTAAAGGGTGACCCAGTGACAAAAAAACTTGTGGCTATCACTTTAAAAATATGTGAGGTTTAAAGTTCAATTCCTCCTGGGTGCAAACAACTTTGAAGTGGTCACGCCAACCTCCTGAAAATGGAGGGTTTTACATGGTCTGAGTTTGTGTGGCGCCATGGCGGTGAATTCAAACCCTCTGAATTAGTCGGCCAAAAAGTCAAAAACCATGGTTACTAAAAAAAATCACCTTCTTCACTTTTACCCACAATAAACTAAGAGTTAATTCCCAAAAAGGTACAAATACATACCATGGTGCAAGACTTGGTCAACTTGAATCTCCCCTTCCTATTTTGGTCAAGTTCTACCGCTCTATCTCATTCAACGCTCGACGCATGTTTTTTAATAATAAAAGTACAAATGATTTGATGTCTTGTCTTATTTTAATAAAGTACAATACTTATAACATGTCAATTATAGCCTTACATCTTATACATTAACCCATTCTCTTTTTAATTACTAAGAGCATCCACTATGGTGATTTTTAAATAGGTTTATATTATGATGAAGAGGTCTATATTTTTGCAAACCATAGTAGAAGCTTATTTCATACTTACTTGGCATGAAAAAGTCTAGTATCTTGAAGCGTTTCACAATTTAATGCAATTCAGGTATATGTGATGTTTATAAAGCTTTAATGAGTTTATGTATAGTGGAAATAGGTTTATACAATCAAAAGGTTTAAAAATGACTTTGATGATTATAAACATTTATAAAGATCTAATATAGTGGATGCACTAATATTCCATAACAAAAATACTCCCCTGTTTCTCTCATCCCTTTATTTCTCTCTCTCTCTCTCTCTTTATTTTTTTTTGCTGGATTCAATAAATACCCACTGAGAAAACAGAGCAATAAAAACTCATAAATACTCAACAACCCCACTAAACCCCTTTACTTTTTTTACATCTTATTCAACACTCACTTCAAGAATTTGTTTATAATGGGTAGTAAATGAAAGAAAGTGAAGAATGCTTTAGGCTCTAATTTGTGTATTTATGTTCCTACGATTGATCATGATGTGTCTCCGTCGCGGTCGAAGAGGTTTTTCGACGTTGCTTTGTTGTCTCCAGCTCCGGAACATCGATCGGGGTCTCCAGCATTAAGCTTGTCTAAAAGCTTAAGTAGATCGTTTAAGGGTTGTTCTTAAGATTCTTGTTATTTTTTGCTTATGTTTCCAACTTATCGGTTTAAATGAATTTTGAAAAGATCGAAGGGTTTGAGGATTTTTCCGGCGGTCAGAGCAGATCCAGCATGTGAGCATGTGTTGATGTTAAAGAAAAAAGAGGAGTAAAGAAAGTAAATTAAATTTGTGATTTGTTTGACTTTCAAATGCGGGGTTTGTGTTTTTGGTTTGTATATGTTGCTCCTCATGATGATGTGATATGCGCCAGCCATCCAAAGTCAACAAAAGTCAAAGTTCTTTTAAAAAGTCGTTATTAGTTTTTGGCAAGAAAAGCTGTTAAGCTTTTCCCTTTATAACTTCATCCCTGTAATTCATTTCTTTTCATGTAATCAATTGTAATTCATCTCTTTTCCCTGTAACAACTCTGTAAACAATCATTCCACTTCATAAATCAATAACAAATCCCTTCATAGCAATTTTGTTTCGATTTCAATTTTAATTCTTCTTGAAGTCCTAACTGTTTTGTGGGTCAATCCTCATTTCTTAAGTGATTTCTGGATTGTTCACATCATTTGGTATTCAGAGCCCTTTCTTGGCCACATACATCCTAACTGAATTCTGTTATCAATTCATCTGTTATAAATTCTGATCACCCTTCATTTCATCAATTACTAACCAAAAAACACACACAACCCTCTCAAAATTCTTAATTTCAATCACAATTTGATTCATAATGGTTAATACACGCAATAATGTACCAGTTCTTGATGAAACGTTAAGAGCTACAGTTTTACAAGTCATTCAAGAAGCTAATGTCCCAGTCAACGCAACGTTGACCATACTCCAAACTAATATGACTACACTCACTGATCGAATTGAAGCCTTGATGTTGTTTCAAATATTTTCTACTAGGGAATTAACAAGATTGAGCAGTGGCGAGGGAACTAGTAACAGAGGAGGTGGTTATGGAAGGCTAACTAAGCTTGATTTTCCAAGATTCAATAGGGAAGATGTTACTGGGTGGTTATTTAGAGTCCATCAGTTCTTCTTAATTGATAATGTGCAAGAAAATCAAAAGATCAAGTTAGTTTCCATGCATCTTTATGATAAAGTACTTGAATGGCATAAACAATTTCTTAAGATTCATGGTGAAAATGTGTTGTGGATTGACTATAAGAAAGAGATACTTGCTAGATTTAGTAGTGTCTTTGAAGATCTTATGGTTGAACTTAAGAATTTTAAACAAGAAGGTGAAGTAAAAGTGTATCAGGAACAGTTTGAAGTTCTTTTGAATAGATTGGATTTGACTGAGTCCTATGCAATTAGTTTGTTCATTGGGGGTCTCAAGAGTGATATTAGTATGCCAATAAGGATGTTTAAGCCTAATACACTCAAAGATGCCTTTGTTTAGCAAGAATGCAAGAGGCCACATTAGCTTTGACTAAGACTAAGCATGTATCTCAGTATGTGGGAACAAGAACTAATAGTCATGCTTATGCCAATAGACATGTTGCACCTGTTGCTAATGTGAATAAACTAGTTTTGGCTTTGCCTAGTTCTTCTACTGAAACTGTGGGTAAAGTTGTGAAAAGTGGTTTCAAGAAACAATTGTCACAAAAGGAGTTGGAAGAAAAAAGAGCAAAGGGTTTATGTTTCTATTGTGATCAGAAATATGTTCCTGGACATAAGTGTCCTGGATAATTATATTCTTTGGAAGTTTGTGTAGATGACATTGATGAGGTGGAGGAAGTATGTGATGGTATAGAAGTGAGGGAAGAAAATCAGGTAGAAGAATATACTGAAAGTTTTCCTCAAATTTGTCTTCATGCTTTGTCTGGAGTCAATACTTATCAGATAATTAGAGTTAAAGGATATGTTGGTAAACAGGCCTTGCACATATTGATTGATTGTGGTAGCACTCATAACTTCCTAGATGTGTCTGCAGCTAAGAAATTACCATGTCAGTTAACTCCTACAATTCCTTTGAGGGTAGATGTAGCTAATAGGAGTAGAATGGTTAGTTCTTCTGAATGTAAGAAATTCAAGTGGGCTTTACAAGGGAATGAGTATGAGGCAGATTGTATGTTGATTCCACTTGGGGGCTATGATATGGTGCTAGGGATTCAGTGGCTAGCAACACTTGATGATATCAACTGCAATTTCAAAAATTTGACCATGAAATTCAATTACCAAGGCAAAAAGATTATGTTAAGAGGCTCTTAAAATGGAAGTTTACAGTGGATACAGGGTAAACAAACTATTACTGAAGGTCAGTGGAAACAAGCTCAGTTGTCTTCTACGATAGTTTGTGTTTATCTAGTTCATTTGATGCATATGCAAGGAAACACAGTTGGAAGTTCTACTGATAATGTACCTTTACAAAACCTTTTGACTACTTATGAGGATGTTTTTGCTATGCCTACTGACTTACCTCTTCAAAGGAGTCATGATCATGCAATAAACCTTCTTCCAAACACCCCTCCAGTCACTGTTAGACCATACAGACTACCACCAAATCAGAAGGATGCTGTAGAACAGATGGTGAAAGAATTATTAGCTGCTGGGGTTATTAGAGAAAGTCAAAGCCCTTTTTTTCACCTATTGTAATGGTAAAGAAAAAAGATGGTACTTGGAGAATGTGTCTGAATAAGTTTACTGTTAAAGACAAATTCCCAATTCCTATGGTGGAAGAGCTTATTGATGAGTTGTGTGGTGCTCAAGTTTTTTCCAAATTAGACCTGAGGTCTCGCTATCACCAAATAAGAATGAAGGAAGAAGACATTTACAAAACAACTTTTAGAACACATCAAGGGCATTATGAATTCTTGGTAATCCCCTTTGGCTTGACAAATGCCCCTTCAACCTTTCAATCATTGATGAATCAGGTGTTCCAACCTTTTTAAGGAAATTTGTTCTTGTGTTCTTTGATGACATCCTGATTTATAGTGCCAATGAGAAAGAGCATCTACACCATTTACAGGCAGTATTAGAGGTCATGAGAACTCATACTTTGTATGCTAAACAAAGCAAATGCAATTTCTTAGCTCCTCATGTAGAGTATTTGGGACATGTCTTGTCTTCTAAAGGAGTAGCTACTGATCCCTTGAAGATTCAAGCTATGGCTGCCTGGCCTATTCCTCAAACTATTGAGCAACTCAAAGGTTTTTTAGGACTCACTGGTTACTACAGGAGGTTCATAAAAAACTATGCTTTAATTAGTCAATCATTGACTAAGCTGCTTAAAAAGAATGGGTTTCATTGGTCTGAAGCAGCTGAAATTGCCTTTACTCAGCTTAAAAAGGCAATGATGAGTTTTTCAGTTTTAGAATTACCTAATTTTGAGAAAGAATTCGTTGTAGAAACTAATGCATCTGGTACTGGTATAGGAGTTGTTCTACATCAAGATAGCCATCCTATTGCTTATTTGAGTAAAGCATTAGCTCCTAGACATCAAGCTCTCCCTACTTATGAAAAGGAATTTTTGGCAGTTATAATGGCATTGGATAAGTGGAAAGGTTATTTGTTGGACAGACATTTTAAGATTAAGACTGATCATTTTAGCTTGAAGTATTTACTGGATCAAAGGTTAACAACTCCTTTTCAGACTAAATGGTTGCCTAAACTCCTTGGTTTTGACTATGAGATATCTTATAAAAAGGGATCTAAAAATGAGGCAGCTGATGCACTATCTAGATGTTCTGAATTGAATGCAACCATAGCCACTACTGTCACTACTGATTTGTTGAAGAGAATTCAGGATAGTTGGACACAGGATCAGTCTTTACACAGTTTGATTCAAAAATTTCAAGTTAACCCAAACACTCCCTCAAAGTTTACTTGGCAAGCTAATCAGTTGACTAGAAAGGGTAAATTGGTTGTGGGTGATGTTCCTGAGCTTAAAGACTATCTCTTCACTTATGTTCATGCTACTTCCATAGGGGGCCACTCTGGAGTTACTGTTACATTGCAAAATTTGAAAGCCATGGTCTATTGGAAAGGTATGAGGAAATGGGTCAAAAACAAAGTCAGAAGTTGTGATGTATGTCAAAGAAATAAGCCTGATTTGAGTGCTTATCCAGGTTA
Organism: Tanacetum coccineum; assembly: GCA_026074375.1. Taxonomy (NCBI): domain Eukaryota; kingdom Viridiplantae; phylum Streptophyta; class Magnoliopsida; order Asterales; family Asteraceae; genus Tanacetum; species Tanacetum coccineum. Next base: position 22,483 of record BQNB010005581.1, read on the forward strand.
TTTGCAGCCATTACCTATTCCTCCTACTATTTGGTCTTCTGTTTCCATGGATTTCATTGAAGGATTGCCTAGTTCTCAAGGTAAAACAGTCATTTTTGTTGTGGTTGACAGACTCAGTAAATATGCTTATTTTATGGCCCTGCATCATCCATTTACTGCTAGTACAGTTGCTCAAGTGTTCATGGATAATGTGTTCAAGCTTCATGGATTGCCTCATTCCATTTTCAGTGATAGGGATAAGGTTTTTCTTAGCCACTTTTGGAAGTCCTTGTTCAAAGTTCTGAAAGTTAATTTGCAGATGTCAACTGCCAAACTGAGGTAGTAAACAAATGTTTGGAATGCTATCTTAGGTGTATGACAGGAGATAAACCTAAGGAATGGATGTAGTGGTTATCATTGGCTCAGTACTGGTATAATACCAATTTTCACACCTCTACTAACCTTACCCCTTTTGAGGCAGTTTATGATCAACCACCACCTACTTATGTGCCTTATGAAACTGGAGATAGCCCTATGAAAGCTGTGGATAGGTCCTTACAAGCAAGAGAGTAGACTATCCAACAACTTAAGTTTCATCTCCAAAGAGCTCAAGACAGAATGAAGAATTTGGCTAACAAACATAGGACTGATAGACAGTTTGATGTTGGTATATGGGTTTATGTGAAGTTACAACCTCACAGGCAAGTCACTATGAGGAAAGCTTCCTACAATAAGTTGTCTTCTAAGTACTATGGTCCATTTCAGATTGTCAAAAGAATTGGTCAAGTGGCTTATGAGTTAGCTTTGCCTGCTACAAGCCAAATTCACAATGTTTTTCATGTATCCCAATTGAAGAAGTGCACTCATTCAGTAGCAGCAAGTGGAGCTTTACCAGGTATTGATTCAGATGGTCTCCTAATCAAGACTCCCATTGCTATCTTGTACAGGAAGCTTGGCAAAGTCAAGAATTCACCAGTCATGTATGTTTTGGTTCAATGGAGTGGTGAATTTAGTAAGGATGCTACCTGGGAGATTTATGGTGATTTGATTACTCGATTTCCTTCTTTTGATCAAGCTTTTTAAGGGCAAAAATCTTAAGGGGGAAGGATTGATATGAGCCAGCCATTCAAAGTCAACAAAAGTCAAAGTTCTTTTAAAAAGTCGTTATTAGTTTTTGGCGGGAAAAGATGTTAAGCTTTTCCCTTTATAACTTCATCCCTGTAATTCATTTCTTTTCATGTAATCAGTTGTAATTCATCTCTTTTCCCTGTAACAACTCTGTAAACAATCATTCCACTTCATAAATCAATAACAAATCCTTTCATAGCAATTCTGTTTCGATTTCAATTCTAATTCTTCTTGAAGTCCTAACTGTTTTGTGGGTCAATCCTCATTTCTTAAGTGATTTCTGGATTGTTCATATCATGATGATAATAAATTTTTCTATTGAAAAAAATAATTATTTTTGTTATCTTAAAGACGGAACACATTTGATTATAAGGAGAATTTCATCAATATCTTTGAAAAACTTTGAAATTACTTCAATATTCTTACAAATATTAATATTACGCCAATATTTTTTCAAACATTAAAATTACACATATTTGCCCAATTTAATATTTTAATCAAATTTTACTATACTGATAATGATTAATAATACATATTACCATTTTACCCTTCTTTTTTCATTTAAATTCACAATCATCATACTCAATTAGAGATTTTTGTTCACCACCTTAAACAAGAACAATACAATAAGTTATTATTAGTCTCCAAAATAGAATTAAACATTCCTCGTCTTTAATTTTTCTAAAAGTCTTAAACCTGTTTTAAAGGTGAAAGGGAGAGTTGCAGAATTGGTATTCTATTTTCCTTTGTTGAACGTGACTTAAAGAAATTTCAACTTAGCACCAAAAATATTTAGCGTGTTGTATATCAATAAAAGGGACTTGTTTATCCCAAATAAAAAATTAATCAAAACCTCACAAAATACGAACCTGAAACTCAAAATTAACCTCTATATTATGTGAGAAAGAGAATAAAATGAGATTATCAAATTATACGACTTAAAATTACATTGCATATCATTGATACAAGCATCGGGTGAGTTTATTTCATTGTGGAAGAAGGGTAATGTTGTACTTTTACTTGTATATTAATATTTGGACTAATTTATTATTGTAAAATTTAATATTTGGATATAAATGAGTACTACTATTTTGTAAGGTTTAAAAGGATATTAATCTAATTAGAAATTTTGTAAGGATATTTACGTAATATTAAAGTTTTGTAAAGATATAGATGAAATTGCCTCTTAATTATATAATGTCATCAATTTTTGTAATGATTAATAGTCAAATTGGTATTTCTAAAATTGGCTAATTTCGATGAAAACAAATAGAGGAAACGAGGTGGTGGAGGAGTCAAGCTGTGATAGTGGAGGAGTCGAGCTATGGTTTTGGTGGTGGTGATGGACTGGTGAAGTGGTGAGTGGTGAGGGTATATGTGAGAGGGAAGTTGGGTGGAAAAAGTTAGGGGTGACAATTTCTGATCCGACACGAAACCCGACCTGAAATCGACACGAAAATTAACAGGTTCGGGTTAAGTATATATATATATTTGGGTCGGGTTTGGGTCGACCTATCTAACCCGTTTATTAAACAGGTCAGGTTCGGGTTATGTATAAACAGGTTATGGTTGACAAAACTGACCCGATTATTTAAATGGGTCAGGTTCGGGTTGAGGTTTTCTGACCCGTCAACCTGTCAACCCGAACCCGTCAACCCGAACCCGACCCGAATTGCCACCCCTAGAAAAAGTAAAGAGATAAGAACAATGTTTTAAAAACCGGTTTTTTAATTGACCCGGTCGAGTCACCGGGTCACAGTTCAACCGGTTTAATCAGCGGTTCATCCGGGTTTTTCGGCCAAAACCGGCTTCCGGTCATTTGACCGGTTCAACCGGCCGGGTCAACCCGGGTTTTAAATCACTGGATAAGAATGAGGGTATATTTTTCATATGAGCCAAAATTCAAAAAACAAAGCTTGTACTGGCAAAAGACACGTGTCGATCATCCAATGAGGTAAATCGATCAAGCTTAACCAAAATGAGAAAAGAAGGTTCAAGTTGACCAAGGGGGTGTTTGTTTGAGCTTATATGTGAGCTTATTAGCTTATTTGATTTCGGCTTATATTTTAATAAGCCCCAATTTTCTTGCTTATTTTGAGATTTGTGGGCTTATATAAGTTTATTACGATATAATAAACTTATGTAAGTCTAAAAATAAGCCGGAAAATTGGGCTTACGAAACAAACACTCCAAGAGTACAAATAAATTTCCATGAACGGAATTTTCTCATAAACTATACAATACGGTAAAAATTTAGTTATTATAATTTACTATCACAAACTTTATTGAAGAAGGCATGAAAGTCGTTGTAGTATAGTGGTAAGTATTCCCGCCTGTCACGCGGGTGACCCGGGTTCGATCCCCGGCAACGGCGCTTTTTTCTTTTTTTAAATCCACGTGTCACCATCTCAATCACTTATTTTTTTTAGAGAATTGCTAGATCCACAAATGTTTTACAAAAAGATATCCACAAAATGACTTGTCATCTCATTTGTGGGATTCTTTATCTTCTTTTTAGATTCTTTTTATTTATACATCCAATAATATACTTGACATGTCATTGTGTGGATGTTTTTGTGTAAAGGTTTTGTGGTTCTAGCATTCCTCTTTTTTTAATATTTAAAACAAACACATTCACACTATTTTCACCTAATTTCATTTCTTTTTATTTTCCCGCCACATTTTCCCACTCTCACAAACACACACAGAGAGATCGAAATATCGAACAAACGATGACGGAGAAATCGGACGGATTGGATATCGTTTCGATCGGTAAACTATACGACGGTGTTTGGGAGAAGAAGTATTGGAGTTCATCTAGGGTTTGTTACTTTTTTCATTTCTTCAATATCGATTTTTGATGATGTTATTGTATTATTAAGCTATTTTCACCTAATTTTTAATCTGATGCTGATTAGCGAAAGTTGCGGTAGTTATCGAATGTATTCGATTTTTTACCTATTTGTGAATTTGAATCTGATTAAATTATGTTTAGGTAGATTTAGGAGAATTAATGAAATCATGACTGATTTAAGTTAAACTGCGGCGTAATGATACGGATTACAGCTGAATACGATTTAATGAGTTTTTACGTCAGTATATCGATTGTTGAAGCTATTATTGTGTTATTGAGCTGTTTAATGAGTTTAGTTTTGACCTAGTTTAGGCAAATTAGCGAAATCATAATTAGTAAACGGAAAACGAATAACGGATGAATACAAGTGTTATTGAGCTGATAATTAGGTTTAGGTAAATTTAGGCAAATTAATGCTTATGAAGTTATCGAGCGTATTTGATTTTGACCTAATTGTGAATTTGAAACTGATTAAGTTAGGTTTAGGTAAATTTAGGCAAATTAGTGAAATGATGACTGATTTAAGTTAAACTGCGGCGTAATGATAGTTTTTGAAGCTGAATACAATTTAACGAATGTTTACGGCTGTATATCGAGTGTTGATTGATATTATTTGTGTTTGAAGCTTTTATTGAGTTTAGTTTTAAACCTAGTTTAGAATCGGATGCTGATTACATTAGGTTGAAGTAAATGTAGGCGGATTAATGAAATAATGACTGATTTAACTGAAACACAATAGTTTTTGACGAATTACGGCTGAATACGATTTAGCGAATATTTACTGCTGTTTATCGATTGTTGATAGCTTATTTGTATTTGAAGCTCTTATTGTGTTATTGAGCAGTTTGTTGAGATGTTTGTAACATTGAACACACGACAGGAGGATAGTTTCCGATAAGTTATGGCCGAATGTGTTGAAATGTGAACTTACTATGTATTGAATTAAATGTATGATTAAACGAATATTTATGGCTGTATATAGACTGTTGATGATATTATTTGTATTTCAAGCTGTTATTGTGTCATTGAGCTGTAGAATATTATTTTGTTGGAATGGGAACTACTGTAGTTACTATTTGCGATTGAAGATACTTGCATTGCTTTATATGTTTGTAACGTATTGATCTATTAATGGCTTAAGAATAGTTTTTGAAACAAATATCGCTGAATGTGAAGTAATTAGTGACAAATTCACCACTTATATCTGTGGCACGTTTTGAGCGAGATGCGTGAATCGCAATGCTAGTCGTTCCGTCACTAGTCTTTGGTTCTGTCAGCAGTACTTTCTTTCTGTCGTTCCTAGGGGAACAAAATTTGATATAAGACTTATAGATTTTATTAACATTTATATGGTACTGAATGCCTGATACACTGTTAGCATATAGCGCTAGGGAAATAGTCATGGTTTATTGCTATTGTGCTAACTAGGATAGTGTTATGCAATGGGGATGAATATGATGTGTTGATGCTTTTGAAATGTTTCTGATGCAACAGATATATATGTCCTTGGTGATGTACATAAAAAAGTTAAAATAAGCATGAGATTAAGTTCCGTTATACTTTTGTTTTAGGTATTAATAGTTTCATATCTAAATTAGCTGCTTTTACGATATTGAGTTTGGACTTTGGAAAGATGGTTAACTGTGGCATTGACGGTTTGTCACCAATAATCAGGGTGGACTTGCATAGTGTTTAGATTGATTCAGAGTAACATATCAATGGAACAGTATTTGGAAGTTTTTCTATTTTATCTAAGCATTTGAGCGCATAATGTGTTTATACTGAATGGTTGCCTTTGAAATAAAGTTATATTAAACTGAATAGAGTGACTAAGTCAGTGCAATATGAGGAAGGATGATATGGATAAACAGAAGTATTCAGTTTTCCTCATCCATTTGGTTCACATTATTGTTTATACATGTTTACTGCTAGAAGTTAGTGCCTAAGACATGTGGTATACTCTCCTTATGAGCTCTCTTGCATTTTCAGGGTAAAGATCGACATCCATATCCAGTTGGATATGTTGCTCAGCGGAACAATAATGGGAATACCTATAAGATGGCAATCATTGAGGAGCTTAAAGGACCTGAATTTGTGGTGCGTGGATAACTTGATATTACTTTTGAGCTTCTAAGGTTGTTGGTATCACTCATTAATGCAAAGAAGTTTCTTAATCTGAAAACATTTCAGATCAGTTCCACGGATGGGCAATCTTGTTCTGGTCAAACTCCTGATATTGCATTCTTTCGCATAAAATTTTGGCGAGGAAAGAGATTTTCATGCAAGATAGATGGTGCAGAGGTAGTTATACTGGTTCCTTCTTGCATTCATATCGCTGGCCGTGTTTCTGTAAATCTTCATGATGCTTAAGTTTTTTCTACCAGCACTAGTTTTTTCCATAAATTAAGATGCATATGTTTATGCATAGCAAGTTCTGACATTAATTAGGTAAAAGTGACAGGGATCAAAGAACACGTTTCCCTGTTTGAGTAGGTCTACATTATTTTGGTACCTGCTAAAATCTCTTAATGTGACTAGTATCATGGTATATATGATGTGTACACACACACAAATGCACACAGGTGTAGTCTCCTTTGCTTTCTATTGTCCACCACCTTCCTATAAGAGTTGGTTCTGCTTATTGCCAAGACTAAGGTGATTTAAACTGTATAAATCTCAAATGCGTCATGGAAACATGTTTGAATTTGCCTGAATACTAATGTAACAGGAGAAAATGTGTGGTTGTTCATAACTAAAGTTAGAATTAAATGGCAGTGTCTGAAAGTTAACCAATTACCAAAACCCATATTGCATGTCAGGTATTTAGACGGCTAATTGATTTGTAATTACACTATTTTTTTTGATGCATCCTGCTTCACTTAGATATCTTAATTTAATGGCATTAAGGTGTTGCTTTTTGCCACAGTTAAAAGGCATACATACCAGTTTCTATTGCCGGTCTATGGTCTACCATATATCATCCTTGATTTAGCATATTCAAAAACTTCATCTTAGTGCCTAATGTTTACATTCAAGTGCATAGGCCACACCCAAAAATAATAATAGAGAACTAACAAATGCTAATTAGCTTCATCCCGTGCTCTAGTAATTCTTCAATCTTATATCTTTCGATTCTCACGAAGACATGCAAGCAGTTACACTCTTCAATATACATGGTGCATTTGTCACTTCAGCCATAGCCATTCTATTTGTTAGTAAAATCATAGTGCTCTACATAAGCAACAATATAACGCTAATTGCAATTCCTTCCTCCCAACAATGCAGCTTTTTGGGCTTACAAACCCACATGTCATGAGGTTACTTCGGGGATTGAAGGAAAATGTCAGTCAAATTACAGAGCCAAGTTTGCCATCTTCTTCCTTTGGCAATAGGGAGTCTAAAGGAACTCATGAACTTAATACTCATTCCCCTGTGCATAGTGCAGAGACTTGTAAGTATATCGATTTGCAAGTGGACCTGGTTAAAACCCAGGTTAAAGGGAAAAGAAGTAAGAAACGTAAAGAAACTCATATCAAATCCGTAAGCGAAGACGAACATAAAAGAGGGCGATCTCAATATCCTACACAAGGAGACGGTAGGTCAGACTGCAGGCAGAGTTGTGAAGGTAATCATAGCAAGGAAATTCCTTCACGTTCATCTGATATAAATGAAAATAACACATGCCTGGAAAAATTGGCTTACAGTGGAAATAATACACCTCACTTAACATCAGCAAAAGATGGACTGCAGTTGGATTCATCTATTTCTTCTGAGCATCATGAAAAAGAGAAGCGTCTTTCTGTCTATGAAGCAAGCGATTTTATTAGCTCAGAAGATCTCAAATTCATTGAAAGTGATATCAACTTGTTAAAAAGCAAGGAACATGTAAGTGTCATTCTAACCAATTATCAATTTCTCTATAAGAGTCTTTCGGCCTATGATATTAAGTCATTATATCTAGGGTGAAAATATTGCATAAAAAGTTATCTGATTATTCTCAGCAAAGAGTCCCAACTTTGTTTTTGCTTTATCTTGGTGAATTTTATTTGATTTCACGTGTAGTTAATTATTGTACACATAAACGCTTTTCCGCAGCTTGATGTGTTGATGTCTAACCACGCACCAGGGCTCACATCCTCAAAGACAGTAGATGATAAAGGAGATCCACCTGTTCAAAAGGATTCACAGCTGTTGGATCACTTGGAGAAGAAGTATTGGGAGAAGAAGTATTGGAGTTCATCTAGGGTTTGTTATTTTTCATCTCGTTATATATCTATTAAATTAACATAACTCTGTATTGATTGTAAGATGATGATGTGGATATTATTTTTTATTTCAAGCTATTTTTGAGAATTTAATTTGGACCTGATTCTGATGAATTTAGGCATATTAATGAAATATAGACTGATTTAACAAAAAATGAATTAAATATTCGATTAACGCGCCTGTGTATCGGTTTTTGATAGATATTATTTGTAAATGTAGAATCCGATGCAAATTAAGTTAGGTTTAGGTAAATGTAGAATCCGAACTTGTTAGTGATGTAGAATGAGATTTGATATAAGGTAGACGTATAGTCGTCACTGTAATTGTGTTATTGAGCTGTATAATTAATTCAATTTTTGACGTAAGGTCAAGTTTGATGCTGAATTCAGGCAGCTTAATGAAATTATAGCGATAGTTTTTGAGGAATTATGGCTGATTGTGACGCATAAGACGTATATATCGGTTGCTGATAGATGTGATTTGTATTTGAAGCTTTTATTTAGAATCTGATGCAGATTAATGAAATGATGACTGATTTAGGTTAAACGGCTGAGCGTAATGATAGTTTTTGACGAATTACCACAGGATGGTATTTTGTCGGAATGTGAGATACTTAGTGATGTCAAATTAGATTTGATATAAGATAGAAGTATATTTGTCAACGTGTATATGTATTGAATGTCGGATTCATTTTTATCATATCAGCGCTGTTTGTGATAGCCAAAATAGTTGATTAAGCTATGGCACAGAATATGATGTGTTTTTACCTTTGGAAATGTTTTTGATGCAATGTAAAGATTTGATGCTAAATGTGTTTTGGTTCTTAGTGATGTTTATGGATTTTACTGAGCTGTATGCTGTTTTTGTTGATTGCAGTATATATATTTCAGGCTATCCTAATAGGATTGAGCTGTATAATGAGCTATCTGTAGTTGATTTAAGATGAATCGGCAGCCGTATGTTTAAAGATTAATGGCTGGATATGATTTGTTGAAATCTGAACTAGTTAGTGATGCAGAACGGAATTCAATATTAGATAGAAGTAGATTCATCAACATACATGTATTGAATGTTTGATTCGCGGCTGTTATATCAGCCTTAGGAGAATAGTCATGGTTTTTGCTATTATGTTAAATAGGATAGTTGATTAAGCTTTGGCGCTGGGTATGATGTGTACTTTTGAAAGCGTGATGCAAACATTTGATGCGAGAGATAGGTAGGTCATCACTGATTTAGTAATGTACATTTGATTCTGTAACTAAGCTGCAAAGCTAGTATTATTAGCTGATTTTTGCAACATTAAGCGTAGAAAGATGGTTAACTGTGGCAGTGAAGGGTGGTGACTGATACTCAGAGTGACTGAGTGGGTCTTCATATTATTGATGAATCATGATTTACATATGGAGGTTTCTACTTTTTGAAGTATTTGAGTGCATAATAAGGTTCGCTTTAAAGTAAAGTTATATTAAGCTGACTAGAGTGGCTAAATTGCTTAATTAAGTACAAAATTAAAAAGGATGATATTATCAGCGGAAGTAGTCTGTTATACTCTTCCACTTGGTATATTATCAGTGTACAATAAGCTAATGTAGTGCGTCAAATCGTCATTTATTTGACCAATAGATTGTTTGACTTGGTATATTATCAGTGTACAATAAGCTAATCCAATTAAGAGAATAGTTCAACTGGAAACTTTTATTTTGGTTCGCTTAGACATTTTTTGAGTGTTTGGATAGAATTGCTTAGACGATTTTTAACCGTTATCAGGTGCCTCGTATTGGTGACCGACAAATTAGGAGGTTATCGGCATACAAACAGTGGAAAGCCGTCTCAAACACTGGTGAGTTATCATGATAAACCCGTGATTAAATTGTGTGTTACTTTTCTGTTTCTTGAATTGAAATGTTTCAATGTTGTTATAGATATGTATCGTAACAAGAAAAGTTGCTATAAGTATCAAAGATCAATAAGGGATTATCCGTTCAAAAAGCGCAGACTTTATCAATTTGATAGTGCTTCCAGTTCCACGACCAATGTGACTCTATTGAAGACGGTACCAGTTTGAGTGATTTTCACGATTCACATGGTAAATAAAATCCTTGTAACGCCAATATACGTATCTACTCTTCTGAATTAGAAACTAAATGACTTTTTTGTTTCGAACAGTGAAACTCAACATCAAGTCTTTAGGGGTTCCCGAGTTTTACATTGAAATACCCAAAACAACAACTGTTGGTTCTTCAAAAGGTTAGTGTATAACCTTTTTGTCAGTCTGATCTAATTTATAGTGAAGGGTTGACTTTGACTTATGCAAATCTGTTACAGAGGACCGTTATGAATGCTGTGACTACAATATTTAGTGGTGAGCTACAAGTAGGCGTGATGCTTCAGGGAAAGAGAATCAGGGATGATAATAAGACACTGTTGCAAACGGGTATATGCCATGATAGCGTACTAGATGCTCTTGGTTTCACCTTGGAGTCTAACTACTTACAAGTCAAAGATCTGCCCATGGTCCCACTAACCGCTACACCAAAGCCATTATAAAGGTACATGTAATTTCAATTAATCTTTTCTAACTTTAGTCAACTAACCATGTAATGTTCTTATATCAGAAGAGTATATTATTATACTTGGAAATTCAGAAGAATATATTCTGAAGCGGGTTCTAAATTTCACGTATTGCTTAATCAATTAGTTGAACAAGTTACTTTGCCAAAAAGGAAGTTGGTCAAACGGGCTGAAAGTAGATAATTTTGCATATTAAAAGTCGTTACGGAACTTATCCCGAGTCTGGTTCTGCTTTCACTAACGCTCTATCAGCTTGCCATTCTGATTGGAACATCGAGGATCGGTTATTTTCTGTCACGCTAAACTAAAACCAACCTTTGAGTGAAGTCGGTATCAATGGTCTAAGAAGTTTGCTTTCTCCAGGAAAACCCCTTGTATCCTTAATGGTCAATTGCTGCTTACTAGTTGCCTTGCTCGTTCTTTAACCAGTATCGCCCAAGAAGCACTACAAATGTGTGAGGAAGCGGTTGAGAAAGTCAGAAACTGTGTGAAGTATGTGAAAACATCAGAACCAAGTGAAGACAATTTTCTTGGTCTTAAACAACAACTTCAGGTACTAAATACTAATTTCAGCATTGTGTGATCTTTTTTGAACTAAAATTTCAGCATTGTTCGTTAGTTGTGCTTAAAATTTTTGGGTTGGGATTGTTTAGCAATTATCAGCAGCTAGTCTTCTGGCGGCAGGTCTCACAATAAACTACAGTAGTGATAAACTTTCATGTTTTGAAAGTTCTCCACTTTTATAAGACTGCACTTAGTCATACAAATGTATTCCACATGATTGAAGGCAACGAAAACTTGCCATCAACCGTGTTCAAAGATCTGCTCTATGACTTTGACATCCAATACCGAGTTTCTATTATTATTATGAGAAAATCATCTGAACTGATGGTTTATTAGCATCAAGTTGTTATAAAATGGTTTATTAGAACGTGAATTAGCCAAATGATGTTCATATCCTTTAACGTTTATACTAAAAGACATAAAACGATTCATTTTATTATCGAAGATACATGAAATACAAACAGACAGAATTCTCTAGTCAACTTTCTTTGTTTCAACCAAAGTCATCGTCTTCTCCTGTTGTTGACCTTCCTCTTCTTCAACATTCAGTGGTTTATAGCATCGAAAGATCACCAAACAAATGAATGTCGCACACAGATAAACATGTCAATGCCACTAATTTAGTAATTTTTACTTCTAAGGTCAATAGATTTTTGCTATAATTAACACTGATTGTTTAACTTTTATACTATCAAAAAACATACCAGCAAAAATGCGGGTCTTGATTGAAGTCAGATTCCAATAGGCTGTGATTGCTGATGCTGCAACTATTTTCTCTATTTTCTTGTGAGAACAACCTCCCCATGCTTTCCATTTTCCAATATCCGCACTTTCAGGCCTTCACCTGATGCGTATCGAAATTAAACATTAGGACCTGTAATATGTTTGCAGGTATACAGTGTATCATACCATTCTTACCTTTCTTGCATATTTGCTTCGAGTATAAAGAGTACAGTTTTGGGCCAGTAAATCCGATAAAGAACCCTGAAAGATGCAAACACAAATTGTATGCTTACACTAGTTGATAACATAATATGGGTCGAAACCATGTTATAGTTGATCTTATCAAGTGCACAAAGCCTCTTAAATGTAACAATATGACCATATTCGGATCCAAGAAGTAACAGCGATGCATAGTGTAGACTGAAGTGAAACAGTTTTAGCAGAATTATGGATTTATTTTTAAGGGTGATGGACGGTTCGCCTGAAAACAGCTCTCGAGCTTTTGAGATAGCAAAGTTTGCCGCAGGAAGTACAACTGTAGCCGCTTTTAGAGTGTCATCTTCTTTAAGCATCACTTCTCTCTTGGTTTCAATGCCATTCCTATTAGTTTGCAATTCCAACAAGGTAAACAAAGCCGAAGACGAGCTTCTTGGTTGCATCTGTGAGGAAAATAGACTTTTATCTGTTGTGGTGGTGGCCTATACGGACTAGTATAAGTGTTACTATTAAACAAACTTCTTAGTGACTCCTATGATACTCTATCCTTCGCCTAACAAGACACAAAATGCTGTTGTAAAAGATCATAAAACTCCGATAAGTACAATGCTCAAAATCATCTAATGATATAAAAAGTCAAACATGTCGAAAAGTCACAAAATCATACCGAGTATACTTTCAAAGCCACATACTTTCGGATCAAAACAGAACTTCCCAAATGTGGCTATGGTTTTAATTAACAAATTGAAAGTAGAGTGCAATTTTAATACAGCACATACTAACTGTTTTTTAATGGCATTGTATTAATGAAACTATAGACTAGCGAGCAACTATATTACAAAGAGCTTAGGAACCAAATACAACAATCACTAGTCCTCTAAACGCGACATATTTGTACTAATATTGCTAACTACCAACGACCACAATAATTTGCGTTGTTCATAAAAAAATACCAAACAGGCGGGTGAACTAAAGAGCCATACCTTATACAGGATAACAATTTGCAAGGTATGTGCTCACCAATCTACCTGATACTGGATTTTGCATAAAATAATCTCTCATACGTACCCGCAATTATTATAAACCCCACAACAATAATCATAACAGGCAGCACCAATCCCGATGACCAGTTCTTTGTTTGCTTACTAAGCTGATGTGGTGGTAATAGGGTTCTTACAGAAAAAAATATGCATATGAATCTGTTTCTTGACTAGTCAAAGCAGGCTTTAACGAGTTTATGAAAATGGCGGGAATAGTGGCAGTTATGTTTTTATCTCAAAGAGTTACGATTCCAGATAGCTTTTGTGCATAGGCCTTGTAATTCGGCCCCTGTGAAACGATTGGTATTTAGGTTGGTTAATATTTCTAGTCTTCATAGCAACTGATAAAGGCATGTTTGGAATACTATTATAACACTCTTGAGAACTTTTTCACGGGTTAAAGTTTAGCCTGTATCACTGTCAACATAATGACGGTTGTATGGAGCAAAACCAGAAACTAAAACACATTATATATTTGGGTTTTATGCAACCTGTTGCTGTGCAGTAATGCAATTTGCGATTCAGGACTTACAGGCGAACCCATACACGTTTGTGCATTCATTGGCCATAGTGTTGTCCCAAAACACATTCCAAAAGATTGCATTGCATCCCAAAAGGCGAAAGTGCAGTCTATATATGTTTTCAAAAATGGGTCAACTTTGATGGATGAAATGGGTCAAATGAATGCTCAATTACACTAAACAAACAAAGACGACAACATTAAACAACATTTTGTTCCACCACATATTGCATTGCCAAAAGACATATCGGATTGCGTCATAGAATGCTCAATTCATGATACTGGATAGTCTTTAACGAGCTTTTTAAAAATGGCGGCAGTTATGTTTTTTCTGTAATTAAGAGCCAAGATTCCGGAAAGCTTCTTCTCTGTGTAGGCCTTGTAATTGAGATTTAGATTGGTTAATGATTGTACAATATTTAGCACCACCAGGCCTTCGATAGTGATCGAAGGATATGATGATGTTGGTTGAACTGCCAAGCCGCTGGTAACCTGTAACAAAACAAATGAAGATACTACGTTAAGTGAAGCGCACGGGTTGGTCCCTGCACATCACCTCCGGCGTGAGAGTAAGTATATGATTATGATTGAAATGAGTGCGGAAGTATGTAATGTAGGTGTTGAGATCGTAATCAAATTTGAGTGACGTGCCCATCTATTTATAGGTGGTGAAAATAGGCTTGAGCATGCCTCTGCACCGGAACCGATGATTGTGTGGGTGTCCCGTTATTTTTGGGGATTACAAGGGTAGTGTACCATGATCCCTATCTGTTGGTGATTTTAGTGTCATCGACGGCCACTTGATGGTGATTTACTAGAGACCAATGTAGTTTTATGTTCGGCTCGGAAACGAGTTAGGGAAGTGTGGAGTGCACATTCGTTGAGTTAATATAAAAACTATGTAGACAGGTAGTTAGTTAAATTCAGTTTTAACCACTATTAACCGTCCATAACTTCCTAACTTCCTATGATATATATATAGGAAGTATTGGTCTGAGAACATGAATGAAAACACATACAATTCCTCTAATCTTCTTGCTTTGTGATCTTGTGCCTAGAACACAAAGTGTTTCTCTTCTTGAATTATCCCGATAGAGATTTCGTGCAACCCAGGCATATATAGGGTCGAAATACTTTATACGGAAAGTGAACTTTTACACGATTCAAGTAAGATATCCAGGATTATCACAAACCCTATCAATTTCTAACAATCGTATTAAGTATTTTTTTTCTTAGTGATAATCATGGTTGGTGAATCTGTGATAAACAAGATAAGTTACAAAGAGATGATCCAGGAAGATGATATAATAAGTCCGTAAGAGGCGCTCTAAGATTCTGATCATATACCATACATATAATGAAGAAGTTTGAATGAATCAGTCTTGGGAGATTGAAACGGTGGATAAGAAAATAACAACGATTCCGTATTTGATTGCAAGTAAGTGAATTATGTTGATTTTCTTTATCAATATATGTGTGTATAAGGAGCGTAACCTCCTTGCTATGAAAATATGATTATGTTATGTGACTAATTATATGTCATGCATGTTCTAAGTGAATTTGAAATATAATTATGTATACCTGATTTGATGATGAGAGAAAGTATGCAAGTGATTATTTTCAACTATTATAAAACCAACTAGCAAGAAGCTAGAAAAAGAATTACAAAGAGATCAAATAGGGATGTTGCAACCAACTATCCCAACTAAAAGTACAATTACATCTAGAAAGGCACCAAGTGAAAGAGCGCGAAACAATATCGTCAAAAATAACATCTTTACGAGGGGCTTTCGACGAGAAGAGCAACTGATTACGAAACATCCATACGCTCCACCAAGTTATATAAAGAACTCCTTCCAGCAAATCTTTAACTTTAGAGCTTAATCTGATGGAATTGAACCAATTAAGCCAATCAGCATATGAACCAAGGGGCGTCCATGATAGATTCCACCAGCGGCATACGAGCCTGACAATATCCGTAGCCAATCTGCAACTGAAGAACAAGTGCGAGGAATCTTCCTGAGCAGAGGAGCAAAGCGGACATAAAAGATCAGAAACTAAGACACCACGATGTTGTAAATTGGATCGAGTAGGCAACCGATCCAGGAAAACCTTCCAAGCAAAAACATTTATTAATCAAGACATGCATATGGATATATTATAAAATGATAAATTATTTAATTTGTTTTGTTTTGCATATGATTTTGGCGGGTAACTGATTGCTAACCGCCAAAGCCTGATATGAATTGGAGGCCCATCTATACTCCCATATTAGATACAATGTCCCTTCAAATATACGTTTGAAGAAGAGTTAATTGAGAGATTCACCCCTGATTAAAAGAACGACGAAGAGAAGAGGTAACCGAGAATTGCAGTTTATCAGCCACATACCTATCTTTATTAATCTCAAAGCATAAATTCGTGGATACATAACGAAGTTGAGTATCACGATCCAAACTTTCATTCCAAAATTGAGTGCGTAAACCATTACCCACACTGAATATGTCAGTGAGAAATCAGGGTCCACACCCACGATCTTTTAAGTATATGCCACCTCTGAATAATGGATTTCCAAGATCGAGTAACGGAAACAGAGATAATTTATATAATGGGAGGCATGCATTACATGATGAGGACGACACCACATGAATTATCCCCGTGATATGAATCTCCAAACCTATTTGAAAAAGAGCACTCTATTTAAAGCATATAAACTTGAGACACATTAAACCTCCATACTTCTTGGACGCAAGAAACCATGGCCTATTTGATCCACACTATTTTCCTCTCGTCGCATTGAACACCATTGAAAAAATTTCTACGTATGGACTCCATCGTTTGTAACACCGACTTAGGAACCTTATAGATGGACATATTATAAATAGGTGTCGACCCAAGAACCGACTTTAAAAGAGTAAGCCTTCCTCCAACAGATAAAGTTTTAAGTTTTCAATTAGATAGACGAGCCTTAAGTTTACCAATCGTATCGTCCCATGCCTGAAAAAGGAGCTATTACCTCCAACCATTCACCCCTTTGTTTTAAAAAGGGTTTTTCATATCCGAACAACCAAAATATAAAGCTGCAGCATTAACATCCTCACTTCGAATCCCGACTCCAAGAAGGTGACTTTTCTTAAGATTGATCGAGAGGCCGGACAACAAAGAAAAACAATGAAGAATGTGAGTAATACCAGATAGATTAGCAATAGACCACTCACCAATAAAGACCGCATCATCCGCATAAAAAAGATGGGAAATATTAAGAGACGAACCAATTTTGATGCCCTTAAAAATCCCCGCCTCGATGGCCCTAGATAACGAAAGATGAAGAGACTCCATAATTAAGATAAAAAGGTGTGGGGCCAAAGGATCTGCTTGCTTCATCCATAATGAAATGAATTGTACGTTGGCACTTACCTTAAGGAGGACCGAAGCCATACCAGAGTGTAAGCAACCCCGAATCCACGAACACCATTTAGAACCGAAACCAAAAGCTCTAAGCACATCTTTTAAAAAATCCCACCTTATCTAATCATAAGCCTTGGCAAAAATAAACTTAAAACACTATGGATTGTTGTTCTATTATGCTTGAACCAATATAGTAATTCGTTTATGATAAACGGGCCTCAAGAATTTGCATATTAGGAAGAATACGCGTTTGAACATCGATTATAAGCCAGAGATGATCGACGAAAGTCGAGTGGCTAATATTTTGGTGACAACCTTGTAAAGACTCCCGATCAAGCTAATTGGACGATAATCATTTATGAACTTAGAATCATGGATTTTCGGAATGAGAACAATGAAAGAGGAGTTACATCCTCTAGAAAATGAACTATGATCGAAAAACCATTCCACAGCAGCACAAAAATTAGATCCTAAAGTGTCCCAGAACTTTCAAAAAAACTCAAAAGTGAACCCGTCTGGTCCAGGAGATTTATTCTCTCCACAGCCCCACACAGCATTACGCACTTCATCTCTGGAGATCGGACTCTCTAACATGTCCAACTGATCAGAAGACAATCGATTAGGGAAGGTATAGTTAAGTTTACATCTGTTGGTAGCCGAGGCTCGAAACCGATTAGCAAAATGCAAATGAAATTCTTCTTTGACACGGAAGGGATCATCCACCCATTCGCCATCAACCATAACACCTTTAATAGCCAAATTCGCTCGTTTACGATTAATGATTCCATGAAAAAATTTGGCAGTTTTCCATCCGCCCTCAATAGCCAAACATGAATTTGCCTTTCTGCATATAGTCCACGAGCGTCGGAGACTTAATATACATGTAATTTTTTTAATAATCTATCCGAGTCAGAAGATTATCTTCATTTAAGGCCCCACCTTGATCAATAACTTTGTCAATATGACACAGCTTGGAATGGAGATCCACAAGACGACTAGATTGATTCTTTTTACAATCATTAACCCATGAACGTATCACCTTTTTCAGGATTTGTAATTTCTTCTTGAATCGAACCATCTTATTATTATCATCAAGATCAATATTATTCCAAGTTTCTGACACCATTTGATCGAAGCCTTGTAAACTAAACCAAGAGTGGTAAACCCGAAAAGGGGAAGGCCCATAATCAGTGACCACTTCCCGAAGTAAGATTGGTCTATGATCCGTGAGGTGCCTATCAAGACAAATACCCGAGAAATGAGGGAATAAAGAGAGTAAACCATCCGAAACAAAAAAATGATCTAATTTACTCATTTTCTTAGCCGACTGAAGAGACCAAGTAAAAGAGTACCCTTCCAATTGGATTTGAACGAGCCCCGAGTTTGATATAAAACTATTAAATTCATTGCACTTGTGCATAGTACACTGAACTCCAACGATCCTCCATGCATATAACTTTATTAAAATCGCCCATAACCTACAATGGACCATTACAACGGCTGATAAGGACGGAAATGTTAGCTCCATAGACGAACGCTTGCTGTGATTAGACTGAGGGGCATATATAGACACACAAGTAACTTTTTTTTTGGTCCTGATTAGAAAACCATGACCCTATAAAGCAACAAAATTGTCCGAGACTAAAATGATGCTCTTTACGGAAAACACTTGGATCCCATACACATAAAATACCACCAGAATTCCCAACTGCTTCGCTAATAGTATACTCGAACTTATAGTTACCCCATAACACTTTAACATCCATATCAGTAATACAATCCAACTTGGTTTCTTGAACAGAAAGGAAATTCACCTTGTGTTTATTGTTTAACTCCTTAATCCAATATTTCTTAGCCTTGGATCCTAGGCCTTGAACATTTAAAGATAAACAATTCATTGGAAACCACCGTGAGCTCCTTGTGATCTAATAATTTTCTCCATGTCATTCGTACATCCTTCCATAGTGAACCCCATAGATTGGCCAACTTTAATCATATCGTCTATAACCTCCAATATCGAGCCACCTGCTTTTTTTTGGAATCGATACTGGGAGAAACATGTTCATTAAGGGGTTGAGCATCCTCCAAAACGCAAAAACTAAGACCTTCCGAGCCACGTTTAGACAAAGAATTTTCCATACCTTGAACCTCCTGTGCATCAACATGTTGGAATTCTCTCTCAGGTGTAAATCCAGGTGGGAAAGGAATACTTGAGTCCAAACCAGAATTTGCCTCGCCTTTGTCACGTTTATTAAGAAGATTATAAAGGTTAAATGGATCGCTAGAATTCTCCTTCTCGTTAGGTGACAGATTCTGAGTATGTTCAGGCCCCAAAGAATCAAACTTATCATCAAAAATTGTATCAAACACACCTTCAATATCACTTTCGTCGTCCAAGTTCATCTACTTACGAATGCCACCATTTATCTCTTCAGCACCGTTAACGAAATCGTCCTCTGAATAATCATCAACTTCCTTATTATCATTAAACGTCGGAGACCAGACGAATAACTCCTTAGCTCTTATAACAAAAATTTTGCCTCGAACAATAATCTTGAATTTCTCAAGAATATTGTCCTCAAGTTTCGTCTTAATACAAATACGTTTACGAGCAAAACAATCCTCCTTGTTATCTTCAAGTTCTATCACCTCACCCCCAACGGGACCCAATCTTAGTGAAAGTAGGACTCCCTCTATATCAATCAAAACAATCCGCTCCCTAGATACAAAATCCGGTTGGGCCTTACATAATTGACTAAACCAAGACGCAACACCAACATGTTTCAGAAATCTCATTTTGGTCTGGACCGATGTCAGCTCAATCATAACCCATAGGCCACCCAAATACGCAAGCCTCAAATGCTGGAAACCCTTATTCGATAAAAGAACGCGTAAGTTATTAATTGAAGAAAAATCCTTGACTTCCCCCATAACAAAATTATCAAGGTCACGTTCCACCACACATTCATCATCCAAAACCATGGTAGGAGACGAGGCTATATGATTAAAATTATTAGGGTTACCTTTTAAAACCGAAGCAAATGAAAAAGCCCCATTAGCAGCCAGGTTAGAGTTGGAAATATTTGCCGGTGGAGTGGATTGGAGGACGATCAAAACCGAAGCAAACATTTGCGTGTAAATGCATGCGGCCAATCCATAAAGTGCACAGGTTACCCACAAGTCGATCAACATTATCAACCTTAATAAATCGAACAAACGCAAACCTTTTCCCCGCTTTCGATTTGCGATAAGGAATGAAAACATCAACAACAGTCCCATAACCTTTACACACCTCCCATAGATCTTTAGATGTAGTGTTGTCCGGTAAATTCATAACAAAAATAGATTTGGAGATCAACCGTGTGTGGTCGACGTTACTGCGAGCCCTAGCCGCCATAAGAAAAAAAGAAAATTATCTTGAAACCAATGGAACAGTAATCGAACACCCAAAAACCTAATGATTATGTCGAATCAAATAAAGAACAATTAAGGACCCGATCGAAAAGAACAACCCTAAAAACTCAAAAATCAAATGAATGATATTCAATCAGAATTAGAGGATCAAAAAATCCGAAACCCTAACCCTAAAAAATACGTCGAATCTGATCTATGAATTAAGAGAGCATTAATCAAGTTTAGATCACTTAAATCAAGCGTTATTTGATGAATGATAATCAAACAGGCTAAAGAAGATCGATCAAATAAAGAGAGTCTTGTGAAATCGCCATTATTTAACCATTTAAGTTTGAATCCGATTTGTATTTAGGGAAAACGTTCAATATTGGATGATATTGAAGATAACCAGAATTAGCACACTATCTAATTTATTGAAAAATCTGTGAGTAAGTAATATCTCAATGTATATAAACGAGAGTGTAGAATTACCATGCTTTGCTACGAGGTTTATATATCAATGAATATTAGTCGTTGATTGATTAATCACATAAAAATGTATAAAGATATTTGAGTTTATTCTACTCACATGTTTTAAGCATAGGAAGAATAAGATTAGAACATTTGATATTATTTTTAAAAGTGGTTCTCAAGTGCCATTTAAATTATTTTGGCTTTCACATTTGGTAGTTTTTCTTGGATTGTATATGTTAATGTTTTATAAGTCATTTAATTACTTCAAAAATAAAATCATCTGGTATTAGCAAACTAGAGATCATGTAAAATATGGAAAACAATAAAAATATAAATAAACCATCTGCACTAGCGAGTTTTATTGATATGTATCCTAACTTTAGTCAATTTAACCTTGAATTATTTCTTTGCTAAATGACATCGTTATTTTAGCTGACGAGCATGTTTGGCGTAATGAGATAGAGCTGGGACTCTAGCTTATATTATACGCCAAAAGGTGAAATTTATATATTTTATAAAAGTGTTCGGATAATTAGTTAAAGCTAGAGCTTGTTAATGCAAAATCGCATAATAATAATTCTAACTGAATTCATATATATTTTCAGATTGATAATCCATTATATTTTAAGGGTATTTAAGTAATTTTAACTAGTTATAAGCCCCATAAGCCTTTTTCTATAGGCTTGGACTTATAAAAGCTTATAAAAGTTTTGGCTTATAATAGCTTTCATAAACCTTTGTGATGAACAAAACTTATTTTAAAAGCTCAAATCCTTATAAATCTCAATGCGTCTTTTACTTTATTTTACTTTTACTTTTACTTTTAAAAAGAAAAGAAACAATATAACTTTTACTTTATTTTACTTTTACTTTTCCTTTTAAAAAGAAAAGAAACAATAAGATATAAAAAAAGACAATGATTGTTTCGAATAAAAACTCGAAACTAATCACTTAGATTACCAGATATTTATTGAATACTAAACAACTTACATGCACTAATAATTATTTAAAAATTAGCCAAACACATGTGCAATTATAAAAAAGGTAAGGTACACCTAATACCGTCTTTCAGGGTTATGGGTCTCAGTACTGTTACACCCCCAAAATGGGTCGCAGAGAATTTGGGTCTGAGAGTGTTATTCATAGATCAATTAGCACAGATATGAGAACGAACCCTATATGGCGTTTAAAATTGATACATGAATTAAATACATTGTTTGTTACAAAAACTAGAAGTTTAATTGTTCAATCCATGAAAAGTAAAGATTTTTACACAAACAGAATATTCACCAAAAATGTAATGCATTTAAATCTTCATGCAAAGTGGTTTCCAAAATGTTGACCCCCAATGTATCTTTGTTCTTGTACCTTATTGACCTGAGAAAACATGATTTAAAACGTCAACATAAAGTTGATGAATTCACAAGTTTAATAAATGTATAAAGTAGGACCGCAAGATTTCTAAAAGTGATAATCATAAAAGTAATTATGAAGTGCACTAAGCTCATGACACCGAAGCTCGACATGTATGCAATTTAATGCAATTAAGGCCCGTGTAGATGTTCAATCCGCAACATCTAAAATTTTCCGACATGTATACATTCGTGTTTCGGACCTCCAAAACTAGTGAGAGCTACTCACTCGAACGGGGATGTCAATCCTAAATAGATCTATTCATAACATTCGCGCTCGCTAACTAGCAACTGACAGTTCATGATAGTGGGCAATAGTGGGTTTAGCTACTTAGGCCAAAAGTAAACTTGTTTAAAGAGTACTTGCGTCCAAACGGAAAAAACAATGTATGTTTCTACCCCAAATTTTAAGACAATATTTTGTATAAAGAGGGTTATGAACTCAGTTGTGATTATGGTTTGCATTATCTTAATCAATATAGTAAATCGTCTCAGCAATCCGAATGCGACCTAATTAATTGTAAGCCGTATGAGTATAATGTATTTTATGTAAATAAAATATCACATGTTATATAGTTACACTACCACTTAATAGTTTTTGATTCAATTGCAAAAGTTGAATTAATAATTAAAGTGTACTTTGTTAAATAAAAATAAGTACATTTGGATCCGTAAAGAAATATTGCAAATGTTTTATTTAATATATGATTTAATCTGTTTATTAATTATATGTATATATATATATATATATATATATATATATATATATATATATATATATATATATATATATATATTATTTTATAAAATAATGTGAAAAAAAATTAAAATGGTGCGCGCAGTTTTAAAAACCTTATATCTTCATCGTTTTAACTTTGTTTTATACGTTTCTTGCGTCCACGACTTCGTATTAAGAAAATCTATTAAAATATTATATTTATAAAATATTACCTATGGAAGAACCAGTAACATTTAATGTTCATAAAGTTTATAACCATTTTTATGTAATTAATTATATATACTTGTAAAATACATAACTTTATACATTTTTAATTTTGTTTTCTCGAGTTATCTTACGTCACTTGGGAATCCTTATGAAATAGTACTATATTTATAAAACATTTATTTTATATATCAGATCTGTTACAGTAGACATTTTGTATAAAATAAACTTTTATAAAATCACTTTTTATGCGTTTCCATTAACGTAACTTGCCAATTGTCATCTTTTCTTCGTTTATTAAAATCCGTTTTTCAAGGTTTTACGATGCCTAAGATCCTGTATTTGTAATATTTTAATAAATATAAAAATCGTAGAGTAAAAGTCGAATTTCGAAAAGTAGATTATAAAATTAATTAGGGTTTTGTGATTAATAAAAAAACCCCCAAAAAAAAATTAGTTTTATAATTCCTTTTATTTAGAGACTTTGCACCATTCTTTCACCAAAACTGTTATACCATATTTCTCACATATATTAAGTCTTATAAATATGTCCATAACACTTGTCCAAATGGAATCCGTGTCCTTGTGATCTTTTACACATCAACTTGTAAATAAACCTTCAACACCATTTAATTTGTAATTCATTCTTATAAATTATTTAACACTTATACCAAGCATGTACCTTTATTTCAAGTATTATTTCACCCCATACAACATGAAATTCGAATCATATATGCTTTAAAATACTTCATGTATCACAAAAATGAATCTAGGTGGTGTTTAACATATATAACAAGTATGTACACATAAGATAATGAATGAATGAACATGGAATACTTTAAATAGACCTTATAGAAGATGAGTAGGATGATGAACACAAGATAAAAACCCTAACCAAGCTTCCAAATCCACAACCCTAATCAAGAAAACCCTAAATATGTTTTCTTGATTAATCCTTGTCAAACCCAAATCCAAGCTTGTAATAACCTTGAGTAACCTTAGATGATCTTAGAATGAATGCTTGATTACTTGGATTACTTTAGAAATTCAAAGAATATGAAACCCTAGCTCATACAATTTGAGCCGTGGGTTTGGTTATGAAAATGGGAGAGTTTTTGTGCTTTGGTAATTTGTTGGAGTGTGTAAATGAGCTAGGCACATGGGACTTTCCTTTTATAGCAAGGATGAAACCTTAAACTACCTTAATTCAAACCATGGGAGGACATGGTTTTAAGTACAAGGTGTAAGTGTCCTAGGCATGGGTTCAGTACAAAAAGGGGGGGGGAAAGGACTACTGAAGTGCCAATTTATGGAGAATGGTAATAAGGGTACTAATGTGTAAGAGTATGAGTTGTAATAGTTTATGTTTAGTGGGTTTAAGTTTTATTTCCTATGTATAAGTAATAGGATCCGGCCATAAGAGTTTATAAGTTGATAAATTTGTTAATTTTTGTGTATTGGGTATAAAAGTGGGTATTTGTTTGAGTATAGATAGGTATAGGTGCTTCCGGGTATGCCTAAATGTAATTTATTGCGAAACGTAAGCACTTTACGTAATCAATAAAAATAAATTATGAAAAGTTATAAATTATACTCTTAATAATCATGTAACACTTGCTTGACGTAGATTTTTATTTGTTTGGTGTCCGTTTACGTCAAATGATGATTTTTAATTTACGCGATTTAACTATACGATAATAATTAAAAGCAACCGCGCAAAACTCTAAAAATAAATAATGGAATAATTGAAGTCGTAAATGACCTGAAAATGCGAAATGTTACAGTCTCCACCCGTTAGAAAAGTCTTGTCCCCAAGGCTCAAGTAGCAACACTTGACGAAGGTATGGGTTTATCAAAAAGATACGGATACTTCTTTTGAATTTGTTCTTCGCGTTCCTATGTGAACTCAGGACCTCTCTTCGGCATAATGATTATAGACTTAGTAAGTCGGTTAACAATCACCCAAATGGTGTCATAACCTTGCGACGACTTAGGAAGCCTTTTTGACAAAATCCATTGTGATGTTATCCCACTTCCATTGGGGTATCTCAGGTTGTATCAATAAAACCAATGGCCTTTGGTGTTCGGCCTTGACCCTAGAACATGTCAAGCATTTGTTAACATAGGTGACAATGTCGGCCGTCATATTGGGCCACCAATATAGCTTTTTCATGTCTTAGTACATCTTGTCAGAACCCGAGTGGATGGAGTATTTTGATTTGTGGGACTCGTGCATGATCACAGTCCTTAAGTCACCATAACCTGGAAACCAACTCCTGCTGTTTAAGCATAGGGTTCCGTCGGTGCGGGGTTCCAACTTTTATATATAGAAATAACGCATTTCAGAATTAAGAATATTACTGTGATGTTTTTTCATATGAATAAGTTTACGATTTGTTGGTTATGGAATAAGAAAGTTTGATAGGCATGAACAAAAACAGTATCATAATATACATATCTTTAGAACATAATTATGTTAGTTAATTTTTTAACATAGGTTTTTTCAAACATTTTGCTTCAATCCGTATAGAGGTAGCAATTTTGATTCATATAATGTTTAGAAAGAAAAATTTACAGAATTTAAAATTGTGAGAACTTTGTATTATTAATGACGTTATGTAATAATCAATGAAATAAATAAAAACACAAAAGTTGACAAATAGTTATATGAGCCGCACTATCTACATGCACATATGAGCTAAAAGTGAATTCTTTTTCTTTTACTACAATATGAACCAAGAGAGCAAAAGTGGTTTTTTTTTTGCATTTTAAACTTTTAAAAAACCAAAAATGTGTAAGCTTATACTATCCAAATTTTACATATGGCGTGCTCTTGTTTTGGTCTTTTTCATATGAATTTTCTAATAGATAAATGCAACATCCTAAATAGAGAGTTTGGGCGTGATTAACAATGTAGGATTAATGAAAGACTAAGTGAAGACCATGTACTATTTATTTGTAAACTCGGAATACATAACACCAATGTACTGTTATTATTCATGAAGAAATACGTATATTTAACATGAAAATATGAATTCTCTTAAAAACACTTAAGAAGGCTGCATGTCGAGTGCATGTTAAACAGACTTAAAAACAACTTTCAACACATTGAATATATTGGAGGAGATAATGTATATAAAAACTATGAAATAAAAATTATTAACTAACAAAAACATTGGTTTAAGTTTCTACTTACTTTTAGAGTGCACGACGCAGCGCGCCATTGGCACACCATAGACATTCGTCAAGCTGCACCACCACTAGCACCATAGCCGCGTTATGCATGCCAAAGCCAATGACACAGCGAGCGTTTTCCCATTTTTTTAATCTTAATTGGGTTTGTGTTTATGTGTTGTGTTTGTGATAGATTTTGTGTTTGTGTTTGCTTTTTTGGGTTTGTGATTGTGATTGTGTTTGTGTTTGTGTTTGCGTTTTTGTTTTTTTTTTCTATTTTTTTCAGATTTTGGCGCCAAGATTACAGAAGAAGATGGTTGTCTTCTCTTTTTTATTTTAAACCTTCTTGTTATGTGTGAAATCCAAGATCTGGACTCAACTAGGGTATGATAACAATGATTGTAACACGCAGCGGAATATAAAGAACACAATCATGTTACTTAGGGGTGAGCATCGGGACCAAACCGACCCGTCCCGACCCGATCCCGACTCATCCCGAAACCGACATCGTGGAAAACCCAAACCGAATCCCGACCCGATTTAATCCCGAGTCCCGAACCGAACCGAGTTAGGCCCGAATAATCCCGGTTTGTGTGGTTTTCTTTGTGCGATCCCGACTCATCCCGACTCCCGAACCGAACCGAGTCCCGACATCGTGGAAAACCCATCCCGAGTCCCGACCCGAGTAAGGTCGGTTTGTGTCGGTCGGTGTCGGTCGGTGTCGGTTTCGGTCGGTTTTCGGTTGTCGGTCGGTTTTGCTCACCCCTAATGTTACTAATAAGGTTTTCTTTATTAAACATTAATAAAGAAACTAACTACTAACTACTACACACGCTTTCTATGCGTTTCTAGACTCTCATTGGAGAAGTCTACTATTAAAATGGATACCTGTAACCTAGACGCCTACCCTCTTTATATAATAGAGGGAGGTTACAAGAAACCCTAGCTTACTAACAAAGCTAACTAACTATTACATAATAGGTCCTTATTGTTTCAAAAGAAAACATAATACAATTAGGAAACTAATTAATTAACATTAATCATCACATTAATGTTTGACTAATCTATATCTTCAACATTAATGTTGATTTCAATCAACATTAATCTTGATCTTGTTTCCTTCTTTAGCATATCTTGTTTCCTTTTGTTTCTTCTTTCTTCATTTCTGTTTATGGGTTTTGTAATTATCAAATCTATAATTCCTAACAATCTTCCCCTATTTGATATTACAAAACAATCTGCATGAAGAAACAATGCTAAAACATGTCATCACAATAATAAGCTGCACATCGTGAATCTTCTTCCCCTTTTTGTAATCATCTAATAGGGGTCTTGTGCAACTCGTAAACGCTTCCCCTCAAGTGATGCATGTAGATGGTTAAGTATATCAACAATAAGCTTCCCCTTAAAAGTATACTCACCATCTCTTGAATCTTGAACTCAGTAGCATAGATCAAATCTTCCTTCAGTGCGAAAAAGACATGCTTATTACAATATCATGTAATAAAATGTCTTTGGATAATTCTTGTAGTCAATATATGCATGGCGATCACATGCAATGGCCGATAGTCTCAGTGAGCTCAGACGGATCAACCAGAAACCACTCAATGCTTATGATTATTCTTTTTCCTCAATAATCATATCATGAACTGTATGGTATCATATGCCCCCCAAAATATTTGTAAAGAGCGTGTAACTTTTCCAATCAAGAATTATAGCATAAACTGAACCTCCAAAATGAACCATACACATCCTCATTGTTCAAGATCCAAGGGCGTCTGTGGACCCAAAATATATGTGTTTAAAAAATTACAGAAAAATAAATACATAGGAAAACCTTATAAACCCTAGATCAAGAGCCACGAGGCTCTGATACCAATTGTTGAATATAAAATAATCATTAGATCATTTACACTTAGGTTGTTTAGACCTTTATCTAGGATAATATCAATGTTCATAAGTTATAAAAACAAAGCGAAATAAGAACAAAGACATTCAACAAGGTTTTATTACCATACGTTTCCATCAAGCCCCAATTCTAGACGATCAACTCTATAATGGTTACATCAATAAACTGTAACAGGGATCAAGGAAAACCTTGATTACCTTGAGGCTACACCAACACTCTAGATGTTTACATCTTCTAACATGTAGAGAATCGTTTTAGGCTCATCTAGGATAGTTTTACAGATAATATTGAACACGCAGCGGAATAATAAGAAAGCAATATTATCAAACAAGGTTTTCTTCATTGAACGTTTCCCTATTACCCCAACTATAACTTGGGGCTACACCAACTACTATGGTGTAATAACTAACTAACTAACTAGACTCTCATTGGGAGAGTTCTATGTATGATGGATATTAAAACCTATGAGTCTATGTCTCTTTATATAAGGAGAGAGCATAAGACATTACAAAGAATTCTAATCAAACACATTAATGCTATTAATTATCATTAAGTCCGTCATTAATGCTATTAATTATCATTAAGTCCATCATTAAGTTACATCTTGTAACTTCCCAATCTGTCGATTAAGTCCTTCTTGTTTCATTCTTTTGTCTCATCAAATCTATAATTCCCAACAATTTTCCCCTATTTGATGATGACAAAACAAACAATGTTCTTGCACGAACTTCATCATAAAGCCTAAGCTTCCCCTGAAGTTGAGATGTAATCATCTCCCTGAATGAAACAATGCTTCCCCTTGACTTAAGATCTTCTTGAACATGTCACCACAATACAAAGTTGCAAATCACGAATCTTCTGTAGTCTTCTTCCCCTTTTTGTAATCATCCAATAGGGGTCTTCAGTAGATAAGCAACTTGTAAACACTTCCCCTCAAGTGGTACATGTAGATGGTTAAACAATTAAACAATAAGCTTCCCCTGAAACCCATATGTTTACCATCTCTTGAATCTCGAACTCTGTAGGCTCTATGTAATGATTACTTGATGAAGAAAACTGAGTATAACAAATTTGTTGAAGAAGTTGAATTTCCCAAACTTGTGTCTTATGTCTTGCACTATCCACGTGACGTCGAACTTATAAGTAAATCTATGAAATATAAGTAGACCGCAACCTCTTGACAAAATCCTCATCTATATGAGACACTGAGCACAACAACGTAACTCCTTAAAGTGATAGCAAGTGTGAGCATTAAGCACCATAAGAAAAATCACACACCCTTGCTAGATTCGTCAAGTCTTCGTCACACCATTGTAAGCACGAACAAGTTATCTTAAAAGCCAACCACAACTTTAAGATATGATAAGACACGCACCTGTGAAACTCAACTACGACATCAAATAAGCAATATTCGATTTTCTTCATAATCACCTCTTCAATAAATCTCCAAATACGAGCCATTATTATCTTCCCCTTAAACGAAGCATTTGAGATTCAAATCCATCCAAAAATATGCACTGTACGATATCGTCTTCACATCCGAGAACCAAAAATTACGCTCTGTCCGATATCGAACAAAGCTAGCAGTATAAACTAACTTCTCGGATGAAACTAGCAGTACCTTCGAACATAACAGCGGTACTTTCACAACGAGCAGTACTTTGAGCATAATGAGCAGTACTTTCGAATAGAAGCAGTACTTTCGAACAGTACCTTGAGCAGTGCCTTCATTCTTCATAGAAACCCTTGATAGTAACAATGATTTACAATTGTATTGCATACCAATTAAGGTAGAGAGGACAATTATAAATATTGATATATCAATTAACTCAAAAACCCCATAAAACTTTAACCACAAATCGATTTCTTGAAAATTAGGGTTTTAGGGTTTCTTCAAAAACCTTGTAGATCCCAGATCAAGAGCCCCATGGCTCTGATACCACATGTTGAAAATCGTTTAGCCCATCTAGGATCGTTTTACAGATAATATTGAACACGCAGCGGAATAATAAGAAAGCAATATTATCAAACAAGGTTTTTCATTCAAACGATTCCTATTTACCCCAACCTATAACATGGGGCTACACCAACTAATTATGGTGTACTAACTAACTAACTAACTAGACTCTCATTGGGAGAGTTCTATGTATGATGGATATTAAAACCTATGAGTCTATGTCTCTTTATATAAGGAGAGAGCATAAGACGTTACAAAGAATTCTAATCAAACACATTAATGCTATTAATTATCATTAAGTCCATCATTAAGTTGGGCTAACCACCACACACAAAATGGTCTTTCGGTTCACCATGTTTAATATTGACATAAGAACTAACTATTCCAAGAGCAAACGGCTGCTTGGTAAGACCTATCAAATCCGATCTATGTTGACAATTTACCAAAAATTGTATGGTATTCTTGCACCAAGGTATTTATACTAAAAGCATGACTACCCTGAGCAAACGGCTACAGGTAAAGTCTTATCAAATCCGTTGCTGGCTATAATGTATGCCAAAAACCATATGTATTCAACTCACCAATGTTTCAAGAATACTGAGAGTTGAAAATGGTTTTTCAGTTGAGTCTATGGACATACACCTTTCTGGATGACCAATAGAACATGGACTACCCAGAGTTAATGTCTACCTGGTAAAGAAGACATCAAATCCATTTAATTTTCAATGAATCACCTCTCACAGGAGTTTAACATACCTGGAAGTGGTGAGAATAGACGGAACTTATGATTTAATGTACAAAATTTCAAGGTTGCTGAAACAAGAGTTAAAGACTAAGTTGCTGTCCAAGATTTGAAGACATAAAGTCATATTATTTTTGAAGACCAAAGTTCAAGACAATTCCACTAAAGCCCAAGGTGAGCTTAAGGAGTATTAAAGCTAAAGAGTGTTCAGAAGGAACCAAAACCCCATAAAACTTTAACCATAAATCGATTTCTTGAAAATTAGGGTTTTAGGGTTTCTTCAAAAACCTTGTAGATCCTAGATCAAGAGCCCCATGGCTCTGATACCAATTGTGAAATCCAAGATCTGGACTCAACTAGGGTATGATAACAATGATTGTAACACGCAGCGGAATATAAAGAACACAATCATGTTACTAATAAGGTTTTCTTTATTAAACATTAATAAAGAAACTAACTATTAACTACTACACACGCTTTCTATGTGTTTCTAGACTCTCATTGGAGAAGTCTACTATTAAAATGGATACCTGTAACCTAGACGCCTACCCTCTTTATATAATAGAGGGAGGTTACAAGAAACCCTAGCTTACTAACAAAGCTACCTAACTATTACATAATGGGTCCTTATTATTTCAACAAAAAACATAATACAATTAGGAAACTAATTAATTGACATTAATCATCACATTAATGTTTGACTAATCACATTAATGTTTGACTAATCTATATCTTCAACATTAATGTTGATTTCAATCAACATTAATCTTGATCTTGTTTCCTTCTTTAGCATATCTTGTTTCCTTTTGTTTCTTCTTTCTTCATTTCTGTTTATGGGTTTTGTAATCATCAAATCTGTAATTCCTAACATTATGTATGTTTACATCGTTAGTCTCTTTTGCAATTTTTTCTTACATCATTAGTCCTTTTAACATTTTTTTCTTGCATCGTTAGTCCTTAAGTTTTTTTTCTTATGCTTTTATTTCCTAAAATGTCTAAAATTTAGTTTAAATGTATAGAATGAAATGTGTTTGTTTAAAAGAAAATGAAAAAGAAAAGAAAAAATGGGACCATCGACGCCTATAACAGTTATAGTTATAGTTGGGGAGGATGTTTATGTTATATGAGTTTTATATGGTACAACTTGACGTAGTAATGCCTATAACAATCATATGCGCTAACTGCACATTACACTCTCTTGGTAACATGTTGCATCAATTTTTTTGTGATTTGAAAGAGAAATAAAGATTCCGAGGGACAAAACTTTAACTAAGGTAAAGGCTAAAGATGTAATAATGATGCTAAATTGTTTCACTACGTTTTTGGTAAAATTTTAAATTATTCTTTTAAGTGGAAAACAACTCTCGATTCGACAATATCTTGAACATCATTATAGATTAAAATTTCTTTCTTTTTTTAGTATATCTTTTTGGGAAAAAAGTTTGAAATTCGATGCTTTAGTTTGAAATTTCTTGATATTCACAAGTGTTATTATCTTGATGAACATTGAGTTATGACTATGTTTATGGTCATTAACAATGCGGAATAAATATGTTGGAAGTATCACTTATAAGTAACGACACTTGATTTTAGTTTAAAGTGATTTAGACAAAATGGATTTGTTCGAGTATTTGACGGCTTGAAACACTAAAATTGAAATTCACTTTTTGTTTTTTTTTCAATTAAGACAAAACTTGGTCACGCAAAAAATATCAACAGCCGCCGATTTAGCAAAACTTGTGCCATCGGTCTAGCAAAAAAAGGGCACCACTTTTTTAATAAGACAAAACTGATTCATCAAACATCATATCGGTTGAGCAAAACATCACTTGGTCGCATAAAATCTCATTTCGATCAAGAAAAAACCCCAGTACTTTTGTCAAATCACACTATCTAACACTCGCACAAAGACTAAAATTGAAATTCATTTTTTTTACAATGTGAACCATCGGAGTAAAAGTGAGATCTTTTTGCATTTTCTCTTTTAACAATGTGTAAGCATATTATCAGAGGGCACGGTGCGGTAACGGCGTTGGGTGCCAAACCAACGTCGTTTCCGGCGTTATCACACCGGAGAGTGGGTGAGGGGCACGGCGTTGGTGCCGGTGTTAACACAAACACGCCATAACGCCGACAATTTCTTATTTTTCTTTATTTTTCTTTATTTTTCGTTTTAAATTAGATTTTGTGTGTGTGTTGATTGTGTGTGTGTGTTTTACTGCATGTGTGTGTGAAGTGTGTGTGTGTGTGTTCACAGGAAGAAGAAGAAGAAGATGGGTATAAGTTTTTTGTTTTTTTTAAACTTACTGTTTTTTGTTTTTTTAATTTTAATTTAAAAAATAAAAAATTAGTTTTAAATTGTGAATGAAATAAATTTATTTAGTTTTAAAATTGTGGAAAAAAAAAATTAGTGGGACCTAAAAAGTGATGTTATGGTTACCTGGATTTTTTTTTTTTGTTGGTGTTATGATATTAAAGCTGTCGTGACACCAAAAAAAATGATGATATTATGTTATGACACCTGATGCTCTCATCACTTTTTGTCTTTTCCAAAATGAGTTTTTTAATAGATAAATACATTTTATATTAGAGAGTTTGGGTGGTGTGATCGCTTAAACAACATTTCCCATGAACTGTCTAGTTTATGTCAAACAGTACGTGTACTCATGTTTATTGATGCAATAAAAAATTAACTTATCAATGCGTTAACAAGAAGAGTATAAGAGCGGAGGAGTGGTGGTGCCATCGCTTGGCGCCAAGCCTTGGCGCGAGAAAAGCCCACGGCGCACCACTCCGTGGCTCGCGCCAAGGGTTCTCACGCGGTGGCTAACAGCCCACGCCAAACTTAATATTTTTTTTTTAAATGTATTCGTTTCTAGCCGGTGGGGGGAAGCGGTTTTTCAAAAAAATATCTTCAAAACCCTAATTTTACCCCTTTAAAAATCCTATAAATACCCCCTTATTATTTCATACTTCACACACATTTTTAATACATCTTCTACATCAATACTTCTCTTTTTTCTTTCAAATATGGATCAAAATAATCTCAACGATTTCGACCCAGCCGAACATTGTTAGAGACTGGGTCGAAAGATGTGACTTATATGTTTGGAAGACAAAAGAACTACGCGATAGGAAAACACACACCGATCTTCGACAAGACCTTATGGAGCATCTATGGAATAATGATGATGAGTAGTTTGTGTTTTTATTTATGTAATGTTTAATTTTACGTAATGTTTAAGTTTTAATGTATTGTTTTTTTTTAATGTAATGTTTTTAATGTATTGTTTTTTTTTAATGTAATGTTTTTAATTTCAACGAATTTTATTTTTAGTTATATAAATAAGTGTATTTTAAATAAATATGAAAAAATAATAATAATAAAAAAAAAATGTTATGGCACCAGAATTCTGGTGCCAAACCAATGCCACTGAATTCTGGTGTCATAGCATTTCTGGTGTCAAACTCCTTTTTGCTGACGTAGCATTACTTTTTAGTTTGACACCAAAAGTTTGACACCACCACTCCCAGTGCTCCCAACAATTACGAATACAATTAACTAATAAAATTTTCAATATCAAACACAAATGAACATGGAAAAAAATCGTGTACGATAAAAATCTGACCCAATGCGCAAACAATCATGCTAATTAATTTATATCAAATTCCTATGTTTTCAGTTTTTAACATATTTCAGTAAAACTTTATATCCACGGAACACAGTAGCGTCATCCTAATTAATTAATAAACATTTTTCAAACTCTTTATGTCATTAATACATATACGAAATTGACTTTAAAAAATATACTAGACGTGTACCCGTGCATAGCACCGGGAATTTTTAGGAGCAGATAATTAACGCTATGCGATATTATGGTAACCATTTCGTATAACGATATGCGATATTGCTGTAAAATAACATTTGTGTGTACGAGATATGAAATGGTTTATGTGGATTTATATGGTAGATGCGGTTACACATTTTTAATAATCATTATCGATAGTAATGATTTTTAGCAGTTACACTTTTTAATAATAATTGGAGGCGTTACAATGATAAATTAATTGGGCTGTTACAATGTTATAATCGTATTGATGATTGAATTTATTATTCAACATTGTATATCATAGTTTCCTAAATTAGATTCAACACTCAACATTTCTACATTTTCAAGAAAAGGTGCTAAACTCTTTATGATGTAGTCGGGGTTGGTGCGATGCACGAATCTTATTCTATAAAGATCAACTTCGGTCTCAAAAATTTGTCACTTTGTCATTTTAACCCAAGTATATATTATTGTAACTCCATCATAAATAGCATTGATAATAAGAGTTGTAACTCCATCATAAATAACATTGATCATAAGAGGTGTAAGTATCATAAATAACAATGATCATAAGAGTTGTAATTCGTCATAAATAGCATTGATCATAAGAGGCTTTTGTTTTTTTTATAATTGAAACTATAAACGCATTTACATACAATTAAATAACCATTAACCACCATTTATACTAAAAATAACTAATTTACAAAAAAAGGGAAAAAAAAAGAACACCATGGGCATATCTCATATTCACGTGCCAAACAAAGAGCATGTGTCGATATTGTTCCGACGAAGGTTAATTGCAAGCATCAATGTTGTAACTCTTAATGATTATACCCTTAATTATCGGCGGCAGCGGTTCAGCGAAAGCATCGACTTTTTCCGGTGAAGCAACGACGAGTGAC
The DNA here is from genome assembly GCA_026074375.1 of Tanacetum coccineum. Lineage (NCBI taxonomy): Eukaryota > Viridiplantae > Streptophyta > Magnoliopsida > Asterales > Asteraceae > Tanacetum > Tanacetum coccineum. Next base: position 58,488 of record BQNB010005581.1, read on the forward strand.
GGCTGTAAATAAAAGGCAAAAAAAAGTTTATGTAAACTCATAACTACAAATACTATAACTTTATTACAAAACTTCATATAATTAACTTTATAACAAATATTAAAGATTTGAAAAGAAAGCGTACGTATTATGGCCACACAAGCACTTCAGTGTAGGCGACGGCTGATTCCGGCAACTCAGTAACAACGACAACTTTTTTTGGCGACTCAGCGGCTACTGTAACAAATAATAGTCATAAACTTTATAAATATCTAGATCTACAAATTAATACGTGGAAGCACCTTTTTGACGTGGAGTTTTCTGTAGTGGTGTCGGTTCCGATATCGGTTTCGGCGATAGAGACAACAACTTTCCGGCGAGACAACGGCAGTTTTATCAACTAAATTAAAACCAACATAAATTTATCTCAGATCTAAATTAAAAGAATAACATTCGTGCATACCCGGTTAAAGGACCACACAAAACAAACCCAAAAACAAACAAAAAGCACAAAAACGCCACCAATACCACTAATACACCATGAAACCACCAAAACTCAAACACCAGTAATAGATAGGGTGGTGTTGGTGGCGGATTCTACTGATGGTGGCGGCGACGGATCTACTGGCGATTAGGGTTTATGTGTGGGGGGGTTGAGATGGAAAAAAGTGGTTTGTATGAGAGAGATGAGAGAATGGAGAGAGAAATTTTTGTAATCTTCGTTTGCATGTTTTGTGTTACATCGTATTTATATATGGCCTGGTACTGTTACTATGATGATGATGATGTTTTAAAGGTGTTATTATATCTTTAATTGGAGTTGTTACTATATAATAATGAGTTGTTACAAAAATTTCAAATGAGATGTTACAAGTTTTTAAATGAGATGTATAAATATTAGGCTGTTACATGAGATATAATGGGCTCTATGATTATTAGAGGTGTTACAAGTATAACAATTGAATACACTTAATTTCCGTAATGTAACTTCTATTTACTTGTATGTATTATTTCATAACAAAAGACAAATCTTTCTTTAATAAGCAATGTTTTTAAGATTTCATGTATTAAATTTTTCAACATTTTTTATTTTAGTAGTTTTTTAACTTTTAAGAGAATCTTAAATTCTCTTTATAAGTAGTATAGATATAGATATATTTATAAGTAGTATAAATATAGATATATATAGTTACAAAGTCTTGGGTCAGCCACCTTGACATGTAGTAAACTGTTTCTATAAAAGAATTTTCGTTGGAAGAAAACTAGAAATGTGATTATAAATGCGTTTTTACTGAATATATAAACTCAATGAGATTTGGAATTCAATAAAGCAACTTAAAATTTTACTTAATTATACACAAAATATCTATATACTCTTTAATTTAATTTAATGGTCTCCTTCCAATAAGCCATGATCGTTCTACTTGCGTAAACTTGGCATTGTGTATAAACTCACATGAGTTTATAGTGACATGGCTAATGAGGTGAGTTTATAAGCATCACTTTTTATTGGAAGTGAAAGTTCATAAAAAGAAGAGAGAATGAATTTCATATGGTTAAACTTAAGAAGCACAACATTAGTGGGTCAATCTGATATTTCTTACACTCATGTACTATATGATTAAAAAATAAATTAACCTCATTTATAAACTTTGTAAGTTTACATACGACAATGTAAATTGTTTTATAGTATCAAAAGAGAGATTTAATGTGAGGTTCGATATTAAACATTTGGCTTTGTGTGATTGGGCTAATACAAAAGAAGAAAGAGAAATTACAGCAAGAACCACCAATTAAACATAGTCACCATCATTTTGTGGATTTTTCTTTGTAAGGCTTTTGTGGATGTAGCAAAACTCATTAATAAATATGGTGTTTTATTTTGTATCGGGACTCAGCCAGATTCAACCGGATCAGGTTCGACCCAATCTGATTCAACCCTACTTGACATGCATAGGCCTTAGGTTTTGACTTTTTTGCCGTGGTCAAAATAGGAACCACTTTAGGTTTTCGGCTAGCTCCGTCATTGCTAGTGGCTAGTGCGTCCATGCTATTGCTATGCTATCAATCAAGTACATTCAAATCCTTATTAGTCGATAAACAATGTTTTCTCTATGTAATCATGACCTTCTCTGTAAACCTCCATTGATGCTTTAGTTAACAATGATAAATATAAATAGTGATTAGTTAATAGAATAAAATACATAAAAGCATAAAACAGTAACAAATATAAACTCTTGCTAAGAAAAACTATACATAAGAATTACGTAAAACACAGTCAAGTATATGCTTTTTTAAAGTTCATAGAAGTAAAGAAAAAAAGAAAAAGAAAAAAAAAGACAAATGTATGTTTGATTATTTTTAACTTGAGAATAAATAAATTTATTTGAGTTTGAAACTTGTCGGTGTGGCTGGCGCGAAAAATATCGGAAACTGTAATTACAAAAATGAAATAGTACGCTCGGGTTTATCAACACAAAACTAACAAAATTCCAATCATAAATTTTAAAGTTTTATTATTGTTACTATATTTAATAAGCAGACACCTAGTGGTTTGGTTTAGTTTTGTGGAAACGATTATATTGACAAAGCAATAAATGTGATAAAAAAGTTATTAAGAAGTCCATAAATCCCGATAACTCATCAAAAGAGTTGAAAATGGTCGCTCAGATACTTTGATTGTACAACAACAACAACAACAACAACGATACCTAATCCCAACAACGATACCCAATCCCGCCATAGCAGGGTATGGGGGAGGTGAAGTGTAGACATATCGTACCCCTACCCTTGACGGGTAGGGAGACTGCTTCCAGGTAGACCTCCGACTAAGAGACGGTAGAGAGAAAGAGAGGGAGAGAGAGAGATATAGAGAGAGAGAGGTAGAGAGAGAGGGAGAGAGAGAGAGAGAGTAAAAGAAACACCGGTTTTGTTTTCTGATTTTTTTCTTTTTTCTTTTTTTGAATTTTTTTATATTAATTATTATTATTATTATTATTATTGATACCGAAAGAAAAATCAAGAACGGAAAACAAGGCAGGCGAGGAAACAAGAGCAAGATACAAAAGGCAAGAAATGACATATATCAAGCAAGACGAAGCAGAAGCAACAACGCAAAGCAAAGAAAGCACAAGGCAAAGCATACAAACACGCGGGCAGGCGAACACGAAAAAACAAACAATCAACAAAGACGAGGAGGCATACAAAGAGATAAAGAGCAAACAGCACATAGAGACACAAAGAAACATCATCACTAAGGCGGGGCAAACTAGCCTAGAAAAAGCCTAGAGGACCTAAAAAAAGGGAAGCAACAACAAAAAGCAGGAAAAGCAGGCACATCACGGGAGCCCACAAGAACACTTGACAAAAACGAGAAAGCAAACAAAAAGCAATAGGGCAAATAGCACATAGAGACATAAAGAAGGGAAACTCACTAAAGCGGGCTAAACAAGCTAAAAAAACCTAAAGAAAGAGGCAAACCTACGAACGCACACAAGCATCGAAACCAGCAAAAAACAGGAGCAAGGAAAAACAAACCACCCCAAACCAAACTCACTACACCCTCCATCAAACCTCCTAATTCTAATTCAAGCCCACCTCTCTAACCTATCAGAACTAAAGCGCAAAAGGCCAAACAAGAAAAGACGAAGAGGACACAAGGCAAGCAAAACACACGCAAGAAAAGCGGACAAAAACCATTCTATGGCCAACACCTAGCCCCCTAATCTAATTCTGGCTCTCCACTCGTTCCTATCAGAGGTCATGTCCTCGGACAAGAGAAGCTCCTTCATTTCAAGCTTCACTCTATCCTCCAACCTAAGTTTTGGTCTACTCCTTATCCTCAAGCCATTGACAACCAAAGCTTCTACTCTCATATCTGGTGCTGACTGTGGCCTTCTCCTGACATGCCCAAACCATCTCAACTGACCTTCCCTCATCTTGTTGGTGATGGACTCCACTTCAAGCTCCGCTCTATACACTCCATTAGGGATCATGTCCAGCATTGTTTTACAACATACATCTTAATAAAAATCTTACTAGAGGACTCGTCTCACGGTAATAACTTCATCCGTTTATAATTTTTAAGATCGAAGATAATTGTAGCCGATAAAGATTGGTAAACATTCATTTCTTACTCCAACAATCATAAGTTACAACATATGTTGTACAAGTGACTTGGTAATTAAGCTAACAAAACCGTAATTGACAAGGCACTTGTTGGACTACATAAGCCATCGACTAATTCCTCGTGCGGAGGTTTTCAAATGTCCAATGGTCCGAAAATCAAGAAACAATGTCAAAGGAAATCACTTGGAATAAGAATCTCTAGCTTTATGCTAACTTAACATAGTCGAAACTCCACAAACATATATATCAAATCATATTATAATTTGAATTTGAGTAAAAATACTTGGAATCAAATGTAAAATAAAATAAAAAAGAAAATGATAAGAAATAATATAATCATATATTTGAGATGTATCAAGCTTTCTTTTCCTCGTTTGTTTTCTCTTTCAGAGAATAAAGACATATCGGTTGCTGATAAGATGAATACGTCTATCTCCTCTTCTTTTCGTCGTCATGTCCGAGGAGGTGTAGAGTCACAACAACTTGATCAGCTTTCGTTATTACTTGATACGGTTATTTTATCTAATATGGATGACAGATGGTTTTGGGACTTAAATGGCGATGGTGTTTTTCAAGTCAATGATATTCGATCTATGTTAGATGAGGCTTTTCTCCCTAAAATGGACTTAAATATCTTTCTATTGTAATTATCTTGTATATTTGTGTGATTTGGATAGTGTGTAAATCCGATAGTATAGATCTTGTGATTGTGTAGTGATTGTAAAGTGGTAGATTGGTTCTAGCTAAGGTTAGGATTTGACATTTAGCTTAGGGTTTTCAAAGATCGCCAAGACAATGACCAAACTAACCCAAAAAGGTGTCAAGTTTGATTGGGGCGATAAACAAGAAGCAGCTTTTCAACTATTGAAGCAGAAGCTGTGCAGTGCACCAATCCTGGCCTTACCTGAGGGAAGCAAAGATTTCATCGCATACTGCGATGCTTCAAAGAAGGGTTTGGGCGTTGTGTTGATGCAAAGAGAAAAGGTGATTTCTTATGCATCACGCCAGTTAAAAATTCATGAGAAGAACTATACGACTCATGATTTGGAACTTGGAGCAGTAGTGTTCGCTCTCAAGATTTGGAGGCACTATCTGTACGGAACCAAGTGTACGGTGTTCACTGATCACAAAAGTTTACAACACATTCTTGATCAGAAGGAATTAAATATGAGGCAACGTCGCTGGTTAGAGTTGCTGAGTGATTACGATTGCGAAATTCGTTATCACCCAGGGAAGGCGAATGTTGTTGCTGATGCTCTGAGCAGGAAGGAACGAGAACCACCATTAAGAGTTCGAGCCTTAGTCATGACTATTGGCTTGGATCTTCCTAAACAAATCCTGAAAGCTCAGACTGAAGCACGGAAACCAGAGAACATCAAAAGCGAAGATGTTGGAGGTATGTTGGTTGAGAATTCAAAAGATCCGGAGAAACTTAGAACGGAAAAGTTGGAACCACGTACGGATGGAACTATGTGCTTAAATGGCAGGAGTTGGTTACCATGTTATGGGCTACCTATTTAAGGCGACTTACAGCGGACTATGTACATGCACAGATTATCCCACAATTCTAAATACTCTATTCATGCCGGGTTCTGACAAGATGTACCCAAGATATGAAATGAAACTATACTGGTGTGCCCAATTATGAAAGCCAACACTGCCACCTATTTTAGCAAATTTTTTGACAAGTGCTAGGTCAAGGCTATGAACATCATAGACCATTGGTTTTGTCTAGTACATACCCGAGATACCCTCATGGAAGTGGGACATTTACATCCACGAAGGATTTGTCACAAAGCTTCCCTAAGAGTTCTACACAAGGACTATGAACACTATTTAGTGATCGTTGACGCGACTTACAAACGCTGTCGTCATTTTTAATTCAATGAGGGTAACAGACAGACCCCATGGATAAACTGGCAAGATGTACCTAAGAGGTAGTCATGAAGGCATGGAATACTCTGTCTCAATTAACTGTAATCGTGACCCTACGTTCGCATCAAATATCTTGAGGACACATTAAAAAGGCTTTGCTACAGAGTTTGGATATGAGTACGTTATATCATCCGCAAAACCACGGACAAAGCGAGAAACTCTCATCCAAAAACTCTCCGAGGATATGCTATCCTACGTGCTTGCGTAATCACTTTGGAAATATGCTTTGGGTTAAAAAACAATTTCCATGTAGTCGAGTTTTCATACAAATACACATATACAATGCTAGCAATAAGCAGACCACAACCGATTTGAAGCACTTAAATGTCGAAAGTGTCGTTCACAATGGCCAGTACACGCTCTAACCGTCGTGTTGGGATGTTCCAGGTGGACAAGATTACTCACTGCGTCCAGATTAGTGTACAATCAACAACGAGATATCATCCCATATCTAAAAAAAAGATTCGAAAACCCCTCGCTGAGTCGACAGAAAGAGCTACCTCTGACTTAAAGCGAAAACTGATTGATTTTTCAAGTCTTGAATGATAAAGTTAAGCTTTAAGGTCTGGCTCTCATCACATTCATCTTGCATTCGCTACCACTATTGAACTCATGACTAGCCACTTCTAATCCAAGATAAGCCCTAAGCTATTTTTCCAAGACCTTTTCCACCTTGCAATGCATCAACTAGACACTACATAATCTCTTTAGTAGTATAAATAAGCATACACATGAAGTAGAAAACTTATTTACTTCTTTCCCTAACAAAGAAATCACAAAACTCTTCCTAGTAATACTTCTCACATACCTCCACGGCTCAAAATCATACATATTTGGCCAATCCATTTCTATGATTATCTTCTGATGCATCATACAAGCATACACACATCATATCTAAGGTACACTAATAAGGTTCTGAAGTGGTTGAGATAACCATTCACATAGTGTTGAATGCAAAGACTAAAAGATTTAGGGATTTTTAAACCTAATCTAGGGTTCAATTTCTTGCAAGCTTAATTTTTGAACTAACCAAGGGATTGGGTTGAAATGACATCATCATCATATACATCACTACAAGGTTATAATAAACCTTTATGTTCTTTCACTTTGAATCCAACTTTATATTGTTTACATGTTCTATATAACTATATCACCAAATTAGGGTTTTAAACATGTTAAAATGATAACTTACTTATGATTATGATTTTGTACACTTTTTCATATGTTATGTAATTATCAATCTATCAAGTAAAAACTGAAATTAGAGTAAAGTAATGTTACCAACGTTAGATTTTGCTATGGAAAATTGTTAAGTGTAAACTAGTGATTAAAAGAGTAAATTAAGAAAAGCTTATGATACTTTAATTTGGAAAATAAACACTAGTGATCTTGGAACTAAATGGACAAAATAGGATCTTAAACTATATAATATATATGAACATAAGTATACTATATAGTTATCTAAAGGATTTGTGGTATATATGTAATGGAAATATATATAAAAAAGTAATATATAATAAGTATAAAAAGGTACATAAAGGGCTCTTTGGATTCGAAATCCACAAGAGTATTGATATCATTTTTATAAAATAATACGCCTCATGACGAATTTCAAAATGATAAGAAACACTCCACAAAGAACTGATTTATAAACGAAGAAGAATACGCTAGATATGATTTTAACAGTACGATAAATACCAATATAAAACTATTTTTATAAAAGTTACTATTCATCATAGAAAGTTATACTTTTAAAACATCATTTATATGATATAACTTTTAATTACGAGAATGTGTTTGAAAGAATCGCTAAAAACGGAGCTATAACGAATAAGATACGACTAAAACGGTTTTGTTCCGTTAATTTAAAAGGTATAAAAATGATTTATAGGCTGTGTTATGAACAGTAAAACACTATTCACACAGAATAACAAAAACCTAAAAATATGCTTTTTATGATCACTTCCCGTCTTAATACGAAAGAGATGCGCGTAAGAAACCGCGGAAAACGGACCTTATAAACGACAAAGTATAGGTCATTTTTAACTAAAGGCGTAATTATTAAACATTTTCTCACTTTATAATTACGATTATCACTTACACGATTAATGGTGACATATAACTATATAGAAATAATTTTTATTATTTATTGAAGTGCATATATTACAAGGGAAATTTCAAATGAGGCTTCTTCGATGGCGTATTGTCGATTGTTTGGATTAACTTAAAAGTGCCTAACTCCTCGTACGTCATGTCATGACCATCTTAATTATGAAAGCCCGAGACGATAGTACACAATATAACTATATAAGTGATTATATACGGTAGTTTTTAGACAACGTACTGAATACTGATTCCGACCTATAATATCTAGGTTTGCATTCGGTCGTTAGCTGTGATGCGTCTTACTTGGGATATTTTATTATAAAGTTTACTGCACCCAAGGTGAGTTATAGCCCCATGTTTAACAATAATTAAATTACAATTTTTTTGGGGTGATAAACATATGCATTGTTTTACAAATTGGACGCAAGTGTACATTTTAACATGATTACGTGTTGCAGTAAATTAGCGAAAACCACATGCCCATGAATCATGAACTGTCATTACTGTAATGTAAGGCGCTGAATAAATTGTAGATAGATACTAATCTTGGTATTGACCTCCCCATTTTCGGGTGACTAAGCAATCAATGGAAACAAAACGTATATTCATTTCTTAAAACTTTGGGAGTTACGGGTTGAACATCATCAACGGGCAATGTAGGCAATATTTTAAATATTGTGTTCAATTATGTCGAGCTTCGTTGTCATGAGCTTAGGCAAACTAATTGCATTTTTGTGATGTCTGCATCTGCTACATTACGGCACTGGGAAAAGATCTCGCGGGTCCCTCGCATATACACTTAATAAACCTATGAAATTCACCAACTTATGTTTGCGTTTTCAAATGCCAATGTTTTTCAGGAGGGCCATTAATGCACGAGTGCGATGATACATTGCTGGGTTATATATTTTTGAAGTCTATGCATTAAAGATTTAGTCGCAGTTACATTCTTTAATCATCTTTTATGCGTTGAAATCTTATCTTTGAAATAAAAACAAGTAAACAAGTAAATGCTTCGGGCTTTTTGTATCTCATACTTTATTATATAATCCAATGTATCAGTTTTAAACGACTTTTTTGGTCGTGCTTAAATTAATCTTAATTATTGATCTGAGATTAACATGCCCTCGAAACCCCTTATTCCGGCTGTGACCCTATTTTGGGGGTGATTAACACACACCACACGAGAGATTAACTTTTTCTTAACTTTTTAGCTATTGTAATTTTTTTTAATGTAATATCTTTTTAAGCTCTCTGTAAATTTCATTCGCAAGTTTTTGTAATCTGATTTTTTGAAATATTAATAAAATCTTAGTTTGTTTTTATGAAATTTTTTTGTGCTCCTTTATATCTCAAAAAGCTTTTTACTTACTTTTCATAAGCTGTTCTACTGTTTTTACCTCTTCATTTTACCTTTTAAATACTATCTGTTTATGTTTAATTTTTTTCTGTTTATATGAATCTTGAGACCACGTACAAAAATCAAACATATTCGTTTGAACAATTCGTAGGTTTACACACTTCTTCATCATTCCTATATTTAAATCAAAATTTTATTTATTCCTGCAAGTTAATATTTATTTTTATCTTTATTATTTATTTTATTTATATGCCTTATATTGTACTTTCTTCTTAACTAAAATATTTTTCTATATTGCCCAGTTTGATCCTTATTTGTCTATAAGCAAAAATAGAAAATTTTCCCTAATTTATATTCTTTTTTAATCAAAAAAGACACAGCTCCCTAATAAGCTCATACAAGCTCGTTTGACAGTCTCTAATAAGCCACAAATGAGCTCAAATAAATCATCTAATCTACTATCAAACAAATAAACTCAGCTAAATACCTTCAGCTAAATGGGATTTTGAGCTTTTGGCAGATAAGCTTACAATGAATATGCAACTAGGCGTACCTTATTACAAAGCTAATCCTATGATAACTAGAATCTTGTAGACATCACATATTGAATCTTTTCTACCCTTTATTTTAGCTAAGGATTTGGTAGTTCCTATTTCTATTCTGTTCTTAATTTTCTAGTTTATTAATTTGCTTATTTTGCTTATAAACATGCATATTTGTGCTTAATGCCAGCTTATTATGCTTATTGAATATTTTTGATTATCTGTTTTTTATATTTAGTAGTGTAGATTCTTAGATTTTACATGTTTGCCTTAAAAATCATTAAAAATAAAAAACAAATATTACAGCATAGTTAATAGCACATATGAGACTTTCTGGCTTAATTTCTTTGTTGTATTCATCGCTTTACAATATCTGGAGACTATAAGTTAGTTGATTGTAATCGAAGGTATTCAAGACACTTTTCAAGAGATTTCAATTTTTATAAGCTTAAAAGGATTTTTGAAAATTCTCAAGGACTTTTGATTAGCTAAATCTTGACCTCTAAAAGTCAAATTTAGTTCTGCTAATTACTTCTAAATCCCATTTCATATACTCACTTCTACAAACCAGCAAGAAGTTACGTTTCATTGATTGAATTTTAAAATTTAATGCATGTTTAGAAGCTTACTTTTTTAACTCCCTTTGCCACAAGGGGAAAATTCTTCTATTTAAGCTAGTAAGCGATTTTTGATCCATAAAGCTTTATCAATATCGTTGTATGCGAGATTATTTATTTGATGTTGCAACACAACTCATTTGGTGTGCTACAAAGCTAGTTTGACACCTTAAGGTCAGCTGTACTTGGGTAAGAACCCATTTTGAATTGATGCACCTCAGATAGAGTAGGTGCAGTTTCAACTGCAGTCTACTTAGTTCAAATTTTAAGTTATGCCAAAGTAGTTTAAATCCTTAAAATTCAGTATGCTTTAGAGTTTACATGTCAAGTACAGATTAGTGTTAAAATCACTGGTCTTATTCAATTTCTAGCTGATTAATCTAGGGTAAATTAGTTACCTTAATTCATAAGAATTCTAAAAAAAAAAAACCAAAAATAGTATCTAGTAAGATTTTGATTCTCAATTTTTAATATTTCAAACACTGTGAATGACAATATATTTTATGATTTGGATTTTTCATCTTATATTAGAGTGATAAGTTTTTAAAAGATAAGCTTCTAATGTTTGCTTATTGAAAGAACACTGCTAGCTTAACTGGTTTTTTGAGCTAAAAGTGTTTAATTTTTCCGAGTTTTTACAAGCTTAGATCCTTAAATTCAGTAGACTATAAAGTGTTTTTAAGATTATTTTGACTTATTAATCTATTAGTTACTAAGATATTACATAAGCTTTCATAAACAGCTTTTGAGATTTGACAAAATGAAGCTTAGCATATGAAGTCTATGCTAGTTGTTTGAATGAAAAAAGCAAGAACCGCTTTTTGGCGCTTTTACGAACATTTCTAGCCCTCCTACTATATCTCTAGTGATACACTTGCTTTTCAAATACTCAAATGCAGACTTTTGTAGGTCTATCCAGCTTGTCGAGTTAGAGGAGACTTATAGTCTATAATTTTATAAAGTAGTTCAAAAAAGGTCCATCAGCGTAACAATATTCTTCTTTATAATATATAGAGAGACACAGATGTCTAGAGAAAATTAAGCGACATATAACAAATGCTATGCAAAAATGTTTGAGGACGCCCATTGTACCCACGACCTCCTGCACACAAACCCTTACTCTTACCCTTATGCTTCAATAGCTCATCCGTGAGCATCTTTCCTTCACCACGTAATTACTTGACACACGTTTTTTGAACCGTTAATAAAGCCAAGCCACTTCGTGCAGCTTATGAGTGGCTTTTTAGAGCTACATTCGAATAAGTATGGGCTGGCCAGCTTATTTTTCTAGGATTCTTATGGAGGATTTTAAGACTTCTTTTCTCTGTGTATTTAACTTTTTTTTAGAATTTCATTCATAATCATATGTTATTTATTAACTAATTTTCGAAAACAGTTAGCAAAATTAAAAAAGTCCCATAAAAAAATATAAAAACATAGTTTTTAGTTTTACAGAATAATTACTTTTATTAAACGAGAAGAGTAATTCACATCATTAAACACATCTCACTTTTTTACTCTGTCGATTCTACACGTATCTTAATTTTTTTTTTCACATACATTTTAATTTCTGTTGTCTTATACTCTATCTTATAAGAGAATTACTATATTAAAAGTAAAATTTATTAAAATTAGTTTTATTCCATAGAGACTTTCACTAACTAACATATTTTAGACTTATTCTTATCAGTTAAAGAACAAACGCAAGGCGATTCAACTTTCACAATAGTAGAAGTAGAATTTAGAAGTGGAGAGAAATATAGTAATTTGACTATTCTGTATAGCTGTAGGCGATTAGTTACAAATCATTAACGCGAGTATATATGAGATATTCTATGATCATTATTATAATAATATCTCTAAAAATATATTTCAGAATCTATTAAATCAAACTCTTATCAAATCACATTTCTTCTATATCCAATTCTTCTTTGTCTTTATTAGAGAGTTTAGAAATTATAAAATGTGCTCTATTTACGTTAGGCTTATTATAATTTAGTGTAATTTTGCTTATCATTTTGTCTCATTTACTGCGTCTCTATTCGCTGCTCTGATAATTTATCTATCTTGATTATTTCACTTCTACACACAATTTTTATTGACAATGCATATAACAAGACAATATCTAACTTTGTTTATAGATTTATAATTTGCGAAGAACGAGATAAGTTGCAATCACAATCATTGCCAACATTCTCGGAGTTTATTCATGTAATTTAAATTCATTGTCCAAATCTAATCTATTCTCTCAGTGATTCTTACATACTCATTACAACATGCGGTTATGGAGTGGTTAAATCATCGTGCCCTATGAATCAATAACTTTACGCCTGGTTATGATTACTAATCTTCTCGTATTAGTATTAGTTTTAATATTATTATAGTGTGATTTTCTAGACAACCTTTGTCCTCAAGGATAGTTTAGGAATTTCATATTATTTTATATTTTATTAATACTGTATAAATTTCTAAGCATCAGGGACCGCACCCATATTAAGTGGCAAACAGCCCATAAAGACTGATTCTCTCAGTTTGTCCTATAAATTACTGACTTTTTATCCCCACTATTTTCTCTCACATTTTGCACTCTTTCTTCTAGTTCTAAAACAGCCCCAAAATCTCACTAAAATCTTTCTTTTTGATCATTTAATCCTAAACTATTATTTCCAAGTGGTTCCAACTTACTATTCCTCAAGTGCAAGAGTAAGAATACATCCATCCATCAAGTTAAAGAAAGTAATTGACACCCTAATATGCAAATATTGCAACCTGTTACGATCCATATCATAAATTGTAATCATTTGTATATTCTTGTGAAAGGTTGTGTAGTTGTTATGATTTGTGTGAATTGTAGTAGAGCATTGTTATGATCTTGGATGCTCTCCTAAGTAGTAGATAAGATAGTTGTTATATAAGTAGGTGGAGAGAGATGAAGATGTGTAGAATTGTAAAGTTTGTGAAGAAAAATTGTGAATTCCAGTGAAGAAGTAGTACAGTGAGAAGTTGTGTTATGATATCATATGTTCAAGCTAATATTAAGAACTCGCCATATGAGGAGTAATTGATCGAAAATTGATATATATCCACTTTGTTGAACTTTGTTTCTCTACGCCATGAAGGGAGTTTGTTGACATAGTGAAGAAAACTCTCGGAGTTTGGGTGCTCGGGATGTGGAGTAGGGTGCCGAAGATGAGACTGTCGTAACGCGTAACCACTATAAAATCCTTAGCGTTGTGGTTGTGATCTTACCAACTCTTGTTCTCTTATTCTTGTTTAATTTACTTTATACCTATTTATAATTGTACATACTTGTGCGCGAGTATTGAATGCAGCGGCGGTGCGATATGGTAGCTAGTAAGGTGGTGAGAATAAGAAAAAATAAGCGTATCTAAAGTTATATCATAAACATACAGTAAACATAAATAAATTAAAAAAGCGGTAAAAAACTATTCAAACGACCCCCCCCCCGACCCTTCTATTTTTCCTTAAATTGGTATCAAGCCACGTCAAAACAAGATTTTTAAAACTAACTTGTATTTTAAAAACATGAATGCGATCTATGGAATCGGAAAAATATTTAGAAGGTCAATCTATGCAAAGACCACCACTATTTGAAAGTGATGGATTTATTTATTGGAAAAATAGATTCGAAACTTATGTGAAGTCAAAAGATCTAGATCTTTGGCATGTTATTACCGATGGTGATTTTCCTCCTATTCAATTTAATCCCGAAACTAAAAAGGATGAAGTTGTATCTTTTCATAAACAAAATGATGATCTTAAAAAGAAACTTGCTAAAAATAATGAAGCCAAAATGGTAATATATAATGCTTTACCACGTAAGGAATATGAAAGAATTTTTATGTGTCAAACCACAAAGGAAATTTGGGATACTTTGTTAATCACTCATCAAGTCAAGGCAAATAAAATAGATCTTCTTGTTCAACAATATAAACAATTCATGATTCCGGAAGAGGAATCAAAGATAATGCTTTTGCTAAATTTAACACTATTATTACTAGTCTAAAAGCACTTGATGAAGGTTTTTTAGCAAGATATTGTGTAGAAATTTCATAGGGCATTGCATCCTAAATGGGCTCGCAAAAGTCACAGGCAATTAAAGAATCAAAGAATCTAACAACTCTTTTACTTGACGAACTTATTGGAAATTTAAAAGTCTATGAAGAAGTAATCAAAAAAGACTCTGAAACCGTCAAAAGCAAAAGAGAACAATGTAGATCTATTGCCCTGAAAGCTAGAAAGGAATCTAGTGATGAAGATAGTTCAACCTCCGATAGTGAAGATGAAGAATACGCCATGGCCGTAAGAAACTTCAAGAAATTCTTCAAAAGACAAGGACGATTCGTAAGACAACTATATGAAGAAAGAAAATCATCTCAAAGAAATAAAGATGACAAAAATAGGAAAAGCGAAAGAAAATTCTTTAAGTGTGGAGATCCAAATCATTTCATTGGAGAATGTCCGAAACAATTAAAATATCAAAATCAAAAGGCGTTCGTTGGAGGATCTTGGAGTGATGGCAACGATGATGAAGAGGAGAAAACAAATGACGAAAAATGTCTTATGGCTAAAGATTCAAATGAGGTACTTTTCGAAACCGAATACTTTAGTGATGATCAATCATTACTAGACGAAAATGACTTAGATAATGAATATGGTAGACTATGCAAATTAGGACTAAAAGTCATGGCTAAAAATAAAACTCTAAAACAAGCTAAAATAGAATTAGAAAATGAAGTACTAGAACTAAAAGATAAATTATCTAGGTTGGAAAAAGGTAAGGAAGTAATTGAAGAATGTAAATTATGTCAAGAACTTAAGCTTGAAAATGAGAACCTTAGAAATGAAATATCTAGGATAAATCAATTTAATAATAGTAGTCACTCACTTAAGAAAATAATAAGTTCTCAAAAGACTTCCGGAGATAAATCCGGATTAGGTTTTAATTTTACCAAAGAATCACCTAGCGAAACCAAACAAGTAAAGTTTGTAAAAGCTCAAGAAGTCGAGTCAAAAGAAAAATTGATAGAATAAAATCCAAAATTATAGTTATAAATAATACCAAATTTCCCATTGCAAGTGATGATGAGATAAAACGTTTTTACAAACCTTCTTTAAAACTCGGAGTCGGATTTACTAAACCTACAATGAGGTCTAAAACACCTCCTCCGAGAAGAAAGGAAAATTCTCATCCTCGTTCCAAAACACCTCAACCTAGGAGAGACTAAGGTAGACAAAACTATCCTAATCACATAATAAGGAATCATACACATCCAATTAGTTTCACTCAATGTGGAAGTTGTTCACCATGTATGTGCCAAAACCAAATGCAAAACATATGCGGGAACAATAACCTCGAATACATGAAATGTTGGGGACCAAATGGCTAAGCCATCACAATCTTTGAAGTGGTGTGTTATCTACAAACATTCTTTGTCTATGAACTAAAGAATTCTTGATAAGGCTCCCATGAACCTCTATCATTTACATTATGAAGACATTAATGAAGTTTTAACGTTATTTCTCTTGATGGGCTAAGTTCCGTATCACTCTCTAATTAACGTAAATTATAGATTGGTATTTGATATACTTTGTTTTAGTGATAGTTAGGTTAAAGATGGTTGTCACCTAAGAATTGCCTTGTGGTGGTTTTCTAGGTCTTTTAAACGAAATTTGTTCATTAGGAACCATTCTTTAACTGGATTATCCTTGAACCCGTCTTTTCGAAAATGGAAATATTATTTGGCCACGAACTCGACTAGATGAAAAAAAGTGAGTTAGTGGATAATAATTCCAACATAGAAGTAGGATTAGTTTTTGCATCGAAAAGTCTCAAATACTATGGGATGAAACAAACTCCCTTCCATTGACGCTGCCTCCGTACTACGTTATCTCAAAATCGGCTGTTGAATTATCTACTTCATTCCGATCTCTCATCTACCACAATATCTACACTCTCCCATTTCAAAACATATCAATTAATTTTTTTGCTTGAAGAAATTAATTCATCATATTCGCAAGGAGTATAGTCACCAAATCATCTTATGTATTGACATCTTGTTATTAGTCATCCGAAAATTGTCAAAGAAAATTTTAATTAACATGAGTTAATTAAAAATTGTCAATATTCATTCTCACAAAAATTGCCAAAAATCAAAGAAATTTTTTTTCTTCAGGTGGCGGCCCCCTTAAAATTAAGGGGACCGGCCGTGTAAAATGGGTGGCCCCCTTAATTAATTAAGGGGACCGCCTATCTGAGAAACCAAACACCCCTTACAGACGAATTATATACCAAACATCATTTTTTCTTTCCTCTTTCTCCTACCTTTTGTGAACGAAAACACCATCACCAAAACTTTCAAAATCAAACCTCAAATCACCAAATCAACAAAAATTCGCAAGGGGCAATTACTAACAAGTCAATCAACAACATCCATTGTAAGTTTTTCAACTTTCATTTGTTTGATTTCATCCAATTTTGTTCTTAATCAAAATTGGGTGTTTTTAATTATTTTCATATTTCTTAGTTTGGTCTAGGAATTCCATAACTACAATGATACCCGTAGTCATAGGAGTACAACAATTTTGATAGGATTGAATCATAACACTTCTTGAGTCAAAAATTTTATACATATATATATATATGGCCGAATTTTGACACACACACACACACACACACACATATATATATATATATATATATATATATATATATATATATATATATATATTATATATATATACTTATATTTAATTATATATATATATATATATATATATATATATATATATATATATATATAACTTATACATTGTTGATTAATGCCAAAAACATGTTAAAAACAATCAAGGATTGATTATCTAAACATATACACATTTTTCAAATTAATGAGTAAAATTTTATAAAAAAATTTAAGGGTGTTTGGTTCATTTCCTAGATCTGTGTTTTAAAGTTGATTAAACCTCACTACATTTTTATCACGTGTATAAATCATAACAAAGTTATGTAAGTCATCAAAGTATATAATTTATATATTTTTTGATATATTAGACAAACTTTTTTTATTAGGAGCGTTTGGCTTATCATCTCTAATGAGAATTTTTTGAGTCAAAATAAGTATTTTATGATTGATAAGCCAATCGCAAACAAACTCACGTGAATTGACGAAATATACAATCTAATGTATACGTTCTTCAATACTTAAGGTTAAGTTAAAAATAAACTAAGGAACATAAAAATTACTTCTTAGGTTTTTGTTTTTAGAGTCGAAGTAATTTTGGTTCCACATATAGTATTTTTATTATATACTTTGTTTTTTAATTTTTTCTCTTCTCTTATTGTTGTTGACTTGTTTAGGTGACAAAAATGCCGAAAGCTACTACCACCCGTTATTATCTCTCTACTAACATCCTACATACCTAAACGGTATCCAAAATTTCATAGCATTCTCCTCCTTCTTTTGCCCAATTCTACAAACTTATTGAAAACCGCAACATTCACAAAGGTCGTGTTGTTGATCAAGCTTTCTACAAATCCAACAATATCAGGCGTTTATTTACTAACATTCGCTTCAATTGTCTTTTTCAAATCAACAAATCGATTGTTCCAAGATTTATTCTAGACTTCTATAGTCAAGTCACGGTACAAACCGATGACTATGGCTATCTTGTCATCTCTTTTTTGATTCACCACGAATTCATAACTCTTACTCTATCTCAATTCGGTCAAATCCTCAAAGTTCCATACAATGGTCAAGCCGTTTTTACAAACAAATGGGACCTTGCATCTCTTGAATATTCTCGAGAAACCGAGGGACCATATTGTAGCGATCTTCCTACTCCTGACGACATTCGTCGACTTCTTGAATTGGAATGTGTCATGGTAGACCGTACCATTAAAAGTCAAACGGTCTCTCTCAATCCAAATCAAATTCTCACCAAAGAACTAAGCCCCGACATGAAGCAATAGGAAGAACTCATTCGTGAGAATGTGTTCGGACTAGGAGGACATCGGGACCGTCTCCCCGTTTGTCTTGCTCACATGTTGTATTGTGTTGTTGCCGAAGAACAATACAATCTCGCTTATTTCTTTGTCAAAAGAATCGAATGTGCCAAAGCTACTCCAACCGCAAATCTTCCATATGGCATGTTTTTAACTCGTCTTTATCGACACGTCATGGAATCATATCCTCATCTTGACAATGGCATCTATGACATTGTTGAGCTAGTCATGCGTCCTGTTGCCCTAAGACAAACTCGACGACCTTGAAGTGATCGTTGCAAGGCACGTCTTTCCGTTTCTTCTTTATCCTCTCATCATCAAGGCACGTTATCTCATCAACACGATGATGATGATGATGTCGAAACTTCTCGAGCAAGTACTTTATCTCCCACCACCTATCTTAACTCTTTTAATCTACTCGAGTACCAAAACTACCAAATGAGTTCCTTTCCGTAACTCTCTCAAACCAATGAGATCTCTTTGCACGAAAATCCACCTTGCCTCACCAAATGCGACAAATGCATAAGAGATGCGCGGAGGTTTAATCATTTAGGAAAGGCACTAAAAGAGTGTTTAGAAGAAGAAGAAGTGAAGGACTTTGGAGTGAACTTTAACTTAGATAGCTAAATGTGGTTTAATTTAATTTTGACTATGATTATGTGTATGTTCTAAAAACAACTTGTATGGTTGTATTATTCCGATTTATCGAAAGACTTGGTTTTTAGTTATCTTAGATACTTATTTGCATTGATGATGTAAACTTTGGATGTTTTGTTTAATCACTAATTATGCTACTTTGGTTTCATTGGGATTTGTTTTAATATGGTTATTACATGTTATATGATTAAATGTGCTCATAAAACTCAATAGGGCTTGCTGCAAATAAACCACCAAAACAGAAATACTCTCACAAAAATTTTGAGAAAAATCATTTTTTGTGAAAAATGGAAACCAACAAAGGGCGGCCCCTTTAATTCATAACGGGCGGCCCCCTTATATTTAATGGGACGTCCCCTAATTAGGGGACCAACCCTAGTATAGATCACGGGATTAAACCAATATTTTCCTACATTTTTTGACCCTTCTTTTACCAGTCTCGGCTATCTTTGCCCAGATTGCTCGTAACACAATTTAGTAGATACTTAAACTAGTTCAAACTCATTCCATTTTCAAACCATTACCTTCCCATAAATCCCCTCCAAATGAATAATCTCTAATACACCATTTTCTTCATCAGTCATCAACCATTATCAACATCCATGACATCCACTAGAGCCTCTATTATCCATAGCCTCTATGTGGACCAAAATCAACAATCATTCACCAAACAATTGTTTGGGAATTTAACCCTTATGATGACACAACAAAAACTCCATCGCCCACACTTCAACTCATCATCCACCTAGTGCTCCTAGTGCACCTCCAAAAACACCATCAACCAAAGATAACTTCACTCATCCTCAATTTGATCTACATACAATTCACCAACATATTCAACTTCACTTTCACTCAATGTAGTTACTTGAACCCACCAACATCTCCTCTTCCAAGGAGTTTCATCTACCATTCCAATCAAGATAATGATCCAATGGACTTCACTCTCAACCTTTCACCATTTTAACCTCACTTGATGTCCAATTGTACTCCATCACCTTTACCTCCTATCTTTGGTCATCCCATTCCTTGGAACCTTCTTGAGGCACATGGAGATTCATGTTTGTGTTGCATTCACAATCGTACTCTCATATTTGGGTTGAGAGATGAACTCTAATATATGTTTTCATATATTGAACATATGCTCTCACAACTACCAACAACCACCTCCACCATCTTCACCAAACTAAACATACTCTATGTTTAGTTTCTCAAATAATTGTCCATCCACCATTTTGCAAGCAAGTCCTACAGAGCTTTACTAGTTATAGGACTCTTTGTAGTTTAAAATTTTCATGAATGTTAGCATGTTATTTATTTTCCTTATGTATGCATGAGTGTGGTTCACATACTATTTTACTTCAATGGATGATTATTGCGTTGCTTTACTAGGTTGCTATATGTTTCCTTCTTGCTACATGTAGAGATTATTTGTATTGTTCTATACTTCGTTTTTGTAGCCAAGTAACCATAGTGGATTTCCTTGGTGCCTCGATCGAGGGGAGAACACATCTAAGGGGAGCATTTATGCCGTCGATTTTACTAGCAAAAAAAAAAAAAAAAAAAATCTCGAGATGCCTTTTTGATTTCTACAAAAAGGGGAGAAATAACATAAAACTCATCTATATACTTGTTTAAAAATAACTTTACATTTAATGTTTTAAATTTTGTAATCATCAAAATAGGGACGGAGATTGTTGATAGAATTTAATGCCTAAAACTTATCAATTTTTTCACTTCCGGTACGTTTTGATAATTCACAAAATATACAAAACCGTTCAATGTATGTGATAGAGTACTCCGTTATTAAGTAAACTAGTAGTAATTTTTATTTCGAAATGTTATCACTTCAAGGTATGAATAAATAAATGCTTAATGCATTTTTTGATCAAAGGAATTTTTTATTCAACCTCACACTTTTATAAAATGTTGTAAACATTTTTATAAACATTACAAAACATTTTATACAATTAAAAGAAATGTTTTATTCAAAATAAACATTTTGAAATTCAAATTTTCAGACCTAAAACGGCTAGAAAGTTCCAGAAAATTCTCCCTACATAAAAGGACAAAATGGAAAGCACCCAGTCTAGGGCGGCCCCCTTAAATACACGGGCGCCCCCCTTAATTTTAAGGGGACCGCCCACCTATTTAAGGGGACCGCCCATAGACTGACGCTCCTCCAGTTTGTCCTATAAATACTAGACTACTCCCCACTATTTTCTCACCTTTTGCACTCATTTTTTCTGATCAAAAACAGCCCACACACCTCATTAAAATCCTTTGATCATTTAATCATAAAGCTTTGTTTCCAAGTGATCCAAGCTCAATTCCTCAAGTGCAAGAGAAGAATACTTCCATCATCTAGTGAAAAAATATTACACCTCAAGTGTGTATTGCAATCTTGTTGCATCCATATCATAACTTGTAAATCATTTGTAAATCTTGTAAAGTTATGTAGTTGATAGATCTTGGTGATTGTTGTAAGTATAGTTGAATCTTAGTGATTCATCCAAGTTGTGATTGTTAGGTAGAAGTAAAGTAGTGAAGTAGTGTGGTGAAGAATACTAAGGCGTGAAGAAGTTGTGTAGTTGTGAAGTTGTGTTGTGAAGTCGTAAAAGTAGTGAAGAAGTTGTGAAGTCATGATAGATTGGTTCTAGCTAAGATTAGAACTCGACATCTAGCTTAGTGTCAGAAATTGATATAAGCGAAAGTTGTGTACGGTTTTCTCTGCCATAAGGGAAGTTATGTTGAACATAGTCGCTAAGAATAAACTCTGAATAGGTGCTTGAGGAGTGGAGTAGGGCAGAAAAGAGGTGCTTTTATTACACGAACCACTATATAAATATTTGTTGTTGTGGTTTGATATTTCTAACCTATTTATCTCATTATTTCTTTATTTGTTCTTACTTATTTATATTACTCATATTGTGCAAGTGTTGAATTCACAAAAAGTCGAATCTAAGTTTTTATAAACAAACATAAACATTAAATTAAAAAGTAGTAAACTATTCAACCCCCCTTCTAGTTTTCCACATATTGCATATTTTTTTAGTGTTTGGATGAAAAAGTATTTTAGGGGAAGTAAGATTAGTATGTGCTTATTAGATTGTTATAAAGCTTTAACAATTTCAAGCACTATATTAAGAACTATTTACCATATTGTTTAAACAATTTTATGTACTTAAAAATGCACATGTTAGTACCTGGACTATCTCAAAGCAAATAATATGAGTAAGCAATCCAAACACCTTTAAAATAGCACTTGAAATAAGTAAACTTGGTACCTGTTTATTATAATGCATTAGAGTGTTTTTGATTCAGATGGTTGGTACCTGCACATGATATTTTTTTAGCATATAAGCATTTTTGATTCTTTACATGTAAGCGAATTAGTGTAAGGGGATGTTTAGGATTCTTTTTCATGTCTACTTATTGGATTGGTATTAACCTTATAATGAAGATAAATAATCACAAACAATATATTAAAAATTGTTTCTCTTATTTTTCGGGAAATTGATGTGTGTTTTGCAAGCTTTAAATTTATAATATTAGAAATACTGATTTTACTAAAAACACAACACTCGGGATGTATACCCGTTCGTGTATAGTATAGCTTTAGATAAGTCCAGGTCATTCCACATGAATTGAAGTTTTCACAGTTTGTAATTAAGGTGTTAAGGTTAATAAGATTGTCACAGATCAAATTAACCAAATCTTGCATATATCGAATGTTGTAAAGAAAGTGATTAAAAGATGATTGAATAAAATGATTAAGGTATGTTTGTTAGATGTAGAAGTGTTTAGGATAGTGTTTATAAGTTTAGAGAATAAAGATATCACGAGTTACAAATCCTTTCGGCCTTTAAATGTAACAAGTAATTATATCGATTAATAACAACAAATCCTTTCGACATTTATAAGTTATTATAACCAATATAACAAGTGAATGATTAAACACATGTATAAAAGAATCCTTTCGGCCTATATTCTTATATAAAATATGTTTTACCAATTCAATAAACACATATCCAAGCACTCCATATCAAAGATCACATATCGCCAAAACAAACATAAGACGACTACTCCATAATCAAAGAGATGAAGATCATAACAATCATATAAATTCCAGAAAACTTCATATTAAAAGAGTTATAGAAATTATACCAATTAATTACAAGTTCAACGATTCGATACTTAGTTTTCCTAAACGAAAACTATTTGATAACCTAAGATATCTATTATAATCGACCTGAACCCTTAATGTGCTGTCACCACACTTGAAGATTCGTGATTAGATGATGAGGATTGATGGGAGAGGTGTGTAGAAGTGTGTGAGAATGAATGAATTGGGGTGAAATTCGTCCACTATTTATAGGCTGAATTTGGGGTAAAAGTGCGGCGCACAAAGAAGTTTGTGCGGCATACTTAGGGTGTTAATGCGATTAGCATTTAATTTCATTTAATTGTATTAAACTCAATAGGAAGTGCGGCGTACATAATGAAATGTGCAGCGTACTTCTTGATGGTGGAAAGTGTGGCGCACTTGTGATAAGTGCGGCGTACTTCGTTAGTTTCTTGGATCTTCTTCTTGTGAATTGTATGTGTATGATATATGATGAGTTGATTTCGTCTAAAGCACCCAATTGTTGTATTTATAGGCTAGAGATTATTTGGGGACCAAGTTGGGGATGTATGTGGATGGATTTTAAGCTAGATTCGTGAATTAAATGTATCTCATAAAGTGCGTTGTTTTTCTTTGTAAAACTGGTGGTTTTTGAGGTATTTAAGCTCTTAAATGATTTCCATATTGTAGATAATTGAATTCTCTTTCCGTGGCCACTTGAACCAACTCAAACGGAGTCCGTATGACCGAGTTATGGCCAAAACAGTGTACAGGTGTCGGGAGATTATTAACTTGAGTTTACTTCTTCGTTTAAGCTCCATATCTTCGTGTATTCTTCTATTTTATTCCACAACACATCACATGAACCTACAATGACAAATATATTATATTCTATACCAAAAGTTCTTATATTTAACCAATAAATATACATAAAAGCATATATAACGCGTATAGAAACATGTATAATTTGAGCTTTATCAAATCTCCCACACTTAAAACTTTGCTTGCCCTCAAGCAAATCTAAGAAAAGAAATTTAGAAATAAAATTCCTACATGACAAGACAAGGAGATTTTTACATATATATTTTTTAAAATTTTGATAGTTTTTATTTTTAATTTTTTATTAAATTTTTTTTTATTAGGTGTGAAATTATCAAAAATATTTTTGGCTTTTTTAATAAATAAGCGCAAAAGGCGCAAATACCCCTCCACACTTAAGGGTTTGCTTGTCCTTAAACAAAATAAGGAAGAATAAAAAGCTTTACAAAACAAACAAAGAGTTAAAAAAATATTTTTGATTTTTAATATGCGACAGCAAAGATGTTTGACACTACCCAATGATTCTTAAGCTGCAATAACATGACTAAGCAACTCACGAATAAGAAGAAGTATAATTCACTCAAACACTCATATGTGATGTAATAGAGGGTAAAAGGGAAATCACACTCAATTGCTCAAACATGATTCATTAAGTTACCATAGGCTTGTACAAGAAACAAAACTACACTGACAAGGCGTAAGCACCAGGTATAATATCAAAAGAGGACTTTTATTTCTAGTTATAAAGTTAGGCTAAGGGTTTATAAGGGTGTAGATAAGGCATGGGAAATATATACTGGAGTTGGTTTTATTATTTCGAGAAGTCCAAGAACTCATGTTGCTAGTTACGACAATCAACAAACCCGTGAGGTTATCGAACAACTCAACCTCTCTCGATCATAATCAAACCGGCACCAATATATAACAATATGTGCGTAAATGCGACTATACTCCAGCTCTTATCTTCACTTTTTTTTCTTTTTTCAATTTTTTTCATAACTAACAATTCCCCCACACTTATTATAAGTGTACACCACAAAAAATACGAAACACAAAGCGTGCACTCTTCAATCTTCTTGGAATGGTACAACCCTCATAACAAAGCGCGAGCAAACTATAAACAAAAATTAACCAATCATACCAAGCAACCATCAACCAACCATAGGGACTTTTGAGAAGGGGTAAGGCTAGGCTAAAGGTTTTATATTTTTGTAATTTTTAATTTTAGTGGATGAGAAAAATGAATAGAATGGCTCAGTGAGTTAAACTAAGGGTATCTAGCACTAAAGATGAGTGCTAACATAAGGGTTTATATCTGGGTGGTTAGCTAAACAGTGTGAATAGCTAAAAGAATATGTTAAATGGATGGGCTAATTTGGTTAAATCCTAGATTGCCTCTTTATCACTTAAAAATACCTTTATCACGCGAACGATTTCAAGCACAAGTTCTAGAATCAATAAATCACCAGCACACTCATATAATTTTTAAACCGATACCAATGCTCCAGAAAAGGAGACAAAACTACAAATACACAGCCGTAACGACGGATGAGACACTTGCAGTTGCATTCGAACCTTAATTTAAGAAAACTAAAGGAAAAAAATTATCTTCATAAGATTTAAAGGCGAACCTTACATTTTTGGAGTAATGGGTATAAATACGCAAGTAATGTCATCGATCCCGAGTCGGATCTACTCTATCAATCGGGACACATCTCTGGTTTCAAATTTTTTTATTACGTTTTATTCTAATATATTAACCTAAGTGACAAAAGAAATTTAAAAACAAGATTAGATTTTTAGATTACCGAGGGCAAACAAAAGTTAGAAATTAATAATGAGTCTAATTTTTCAATTTATGCTCTCCCCTCCACACTTAAGCTCAGCAAATATGCTAATCTGTAAAATAACTTAAAACTGGGAAGAGTGGGAAAAATAAATATGAGAGAAACGAAACTTCCCGTGGCTCATAAGTACTTAGTTGAATATGGCGTAAAACGGAACGCCAAGCATGTGTATTCTACCATATGTAATATACTGAACCAAATATATCACATCCCAAGTGATAAGCATCACCACCAATCCAAGCTCCGCTTATTTATCTAATATGCAAAATAAACAAAACTACGAAAACCGTAAAATACAAAAGCGCACTTTCGTAGGCAACACGGTTGCATTTAGCATATGCAACAAGCCTTTTTTGTTTTTCATATTTTTATTTATAGGTTTATTATTATTACTATTACTATAATTACTCTTATTACTATTGTTACACTTAACTTGATTTAAGTTTCCTTGACAACATGGTTCAAGTGGGAATGATCCACTTTAAAGGCTTGAGGGTACGAGATCTTTGAAATATACTCACAGAATGGATATTCTTTTATTTTGACCACGTGATAGCCCTTTTTCGATATCTTAATAGGTCGGTCTTTTTCTATTTTATTGTTAACGATAATAGGAGGTGGTGGATCTTTTAGAGTTTTTGAAGGATCATCAGACTTTCCACTCCCAGTGAATACGACATTCACGTGCTCAGTTTGAGCTTGAGGAGGATGTGGTGGTTCAGTCCTATCAGTTTGTTCTGAAGATAAGTTTTGAGATTTCGACCACTCATCCATTTTTCTTTCCATGTTTTTAATTTTAGTTTGGAAATTCTTTTCATTTTGCTTCATCTTTATAATCATATCGTTAACATTGTTCTTGATATACATATTTAAAACTCTTTGACCATCCAAGAATTTAGTGATTGATTTTTTGAGATCTGTTTTAGATTGATCGTCTCTATCAAAAAGTTTATCATGAAAAATTCTCATGCTACGGATGCAGCTTTTGAAATCTTCAAGATCATTTCTCACATCTCTGTTTAATTCTGTGAGCGATTTCTCGGAATCATTAAGATCATGATGGGATTGGTGAAAATATGAATCATGAGAATTTTGGTTTTGATAACCTTCATATTGGATGAACCTCCCGAATCATGATCAACATAGATAAAATCCTCTTAAAATGATTAACATAAGCAATATAAAGATTTGCTAACCAAGAACAACATAGATTCACCACCGTCAACACGGTAACTTGTTCTAACGAAAATGACAAAATTCAAAAAGTCAAAGGACTAAATTAGAACATATAGATTCCGTAAAAGTGCAAGGGTTACAGAAAGCAATAGATTTTTGATGATGTTCGTTTTTAGATTTAGTGGACCAATCAAGTTTGAAAAGGACTTTGTCCTCAAGAAGTTGAAAAGCTTGACTTGGAGTTTTGTAGAGGAAGACTCCTCCAGCAGTTCCGTCCAAGATTCCTTGAGTGGGTTCATCTAGACCATGATAGAATATTTGAATAATAGCTCCTTTCGTCAGACCGTGCCCATGGCATTTTCGAAGCATGTTCTTGAGTCGTAACCAAGCGCCGGTTAGACTTTCACATACGTTTTGAGAGAAACTTCTGATTTCAAGTAAAAGACGATTAAATAACGAAGGTGGAAATAATCTACTTATAAAAGCTCTTCTCATTTGATCCCACGATGTTATAGATTCTTTATTAAGTTCGTTAAACCAGGTTTTAGCATCATCGCACAAGGATAAGGGAAATATCAAAAGCTTGACAGCTTCACTTTGAGTTTTACCATATTTGAACATGTCGCAGATGCGAGGAATTCACGAATGTGGTCATGCGGATCGGCCTGTCGTGCAATGAGCGAGGAATTTCCGACGAATGTTGGTTCATGCGGATTGGGCCCCAGAAGTACCATATCGAATTTGTATTTTTCCCATGTATCTGATTTTCATAATGTTGGGATAGACATATTGTATAACAATGTTCTTCATTGTGAATCGGGTTCATTCATGTAGATGTGCGAGTAGATAATGATACGAGATTAAGAGTTCGCGGATGTTGTCTGTTGCTACTACACATTCGTTAACACTTTCCACAGTTGGGTTTTGATCCATCCTGATGGATCTCCGAGATATATTATTTGTCGGGGGGTTTTTCAACATCCTCCTTGGGTGAATTTAGTTTAAGATGAAAAACATATTTATCGGTCAGGAATGCTGTTGAATTAAAATTTGCGTGATTCGATGTCTCGACAAAAATTCTTTTTGGGATAGTTTTTGTTTATCATAAATATTTATTCAATTTATATATATTAGATGTTAAGGTTGTTTTCTAAAAGGATCTGTTGAATTTATACATACGTTAGCATTTTGCAAAAAGACTTTTCGTCTTTATATATACTTATAATATAGTATAATGATATAATATAATTATATATATATATACTATAAAAGACATTTTCATATATATATGCTCTAGTTCAATTGAGAAACTTTTTAGATTGAGAAGGTTGATAAGCAATTTGAGCCATAAAAATCATTTGGTTTTAATGCATTATACATGTCACTAATTTAAATAAAAAGGGCAAACTAGTAATTAAACCACCAAAAAATTGATTGAGAAGTTAAGACTCCCACGTACATTTCGGTTTCTAAACATTGGAATTGAATTGCATGACAGTTACCGAATACGTTTATGTTCCATCTTAATTTTTATGCATTTGTGAATCACTCATTTTTTTTAATTTGTTATTACTCACCAATTAAAATATACACTTATTTAAAGGTTCAAGATACTTATAAAAAATCCCACTATCACAACTAAATAAAATATTTTATGAAATATATGATTCAAGTTTTTTAAATGTAACATGTATTACACACACGTTTTGGGTTTTGAATCATACAGCGTTGTAGCTTTATAAATGGAATCATTATAAATTTTTTATTTTTTGCTGGTCATTTTGGTCATCCGTGATAAACTATGTGTCATCACATTAGTTTTGGATTTATGAATCATAAGATCTGAGTTTAACGAATCCCGCTAATAAAATTAGTTATATTTTATTTTGAGTAGTGAGTATTACACTCACGTATTATTTTGTATTTGGTGGTGAATCATAACCGAGCTAGTGAAATCGACTAACAAGATTAAAAAGTCATTATCTTGGGGTAGGGATTGACTATTGTTACAATATGTGCTCGTAGAAAGTTAGACAAGTTTGAGTTTCAAGAATTACAACTCGAAAAGTCATGTCTGTATTATATGTTTTGAATCGTATGCAAACAATAATGCTCGATTCAATGTTTGTCTAAACAAAACGGTAGACTTAACAAGGATACCCAAGCATTGCTCGGAAAAGACCTATGATACCACCGGTAGTTAGTTTGCTTTTGATTCTCAGTGTGTTAACACAATAAGTCGCAAATTGTTTCGTGTTCAATTTGATGAAGTTCGATTTTTTTATTTCGTCATTTCATGATCTCACAGAATATTGACGCAATTCATTATTGTATGATTTTTGATGTTGTCAATCTCATATCAATTATGATTTGTATAGAAGAAAAAAAGTATAAATGACAAGATAAAAAATGTGGAATCAAAAGAAATAGACATAACAGAAAAAAATGATATCTGTAGTAATGAAGACATCCTATGACAATCTTAAATTTTGAACTAAGATCACCACAAATACGAAAACACGTAAGTAACTCATTGAACAAATAAATTACATGGATCATGAACAATTAAAGATAAAAAAATTACTTGAATCATTTGAAAAGCATGTCACGTAATTAGGTAAGGGGTGGAGCATTTTTATATTTATTAAATACATTTTGAAATGCTGGTGCTAATCATGAAGAAAAAAAGAGGATCAAGATTCGTTAACCAGTTTCAAAAGGATAAACAATGAATCAAGATTAATGTAGTTTTAATATGAAAGAGAATATAAAGTCGTACCATTATGCCCTTGATCTAGTTTATTGAAATGAATGGTTTAGATTGTTTCTTATTTTTCTTAATCTAAAATCCTTCTCAATCGATCTGGATTATATATATATTATATATATATATTTATTTATATATATATTCTATATTATATATATATATATATATATAGACGTAAGGATCTCGTTGAGAAGTAATTCAAAATAAGAAGTGGTGAGATAAGTGACTCTAAAACCACACATTGAGATATAGAACGACTTGTCATATTAGTTGCAATTTTATTATTCTATGTAGATGCATCATTTTTGAGTTTTTCAAAAATTAATTTGTATTATGCTCGATGGTTTAGCAAATTGACTTTTCATGATTTCATTTCATACATGCAGAGGAACAAAAAACCAAGATAAAAAAAATAAAATGCATACTATATATGTATGATGCATCTAATTAAATAGTTAGAAACACTATTATGAGGCGTTTTATAATGCATTACATTATTAGAGATGCATCAAATTTAAGTCGGTATTGCATCTCGAATATGCGATTACTAGGTTACTTCCTTATCCTTCTTATTTTAATGGAAAACTTCTTAATTTGATCATACTTCTATTATATATATATATTATATACTAATATAGTATATTATATTATATATTATTATATATATATATATATAATTGAGTAGGGATAGTGAGAAGTAAATTAAAAATAGATTGTGGACGTGGTGGAATTTGTAAGTGCTAAAAACCACACATTGGATATGCGAGACTTTCATTTTAAGGATGCATTTTCTATCATCTAGATGCACACATATAAAGTTTCAAAATTTAAATTTGTGTGTCGATGGTTGCAAAATGATTTTAATGATTTTGGCAATGTAGAGGCCAATAATAATGAGGGTAATTATGAAATACATCATAAAGTTCTGTATTATGCATCTAAATTAAAAAGCTAGAAAACACATTATGATGCATTATAATGCCATTCTAAGATATAATGATGCATCTAATTCATGTCGATGCATCTCGGATAAGTGGTTGGTTATAGTGTTACTTACTTATCCTTTCTTATTTTAGAAAGAATAACTTCTTATTTGATTCCTAACTCTCTCTCTCTCTTCTCTATATAAATATATATATACTTATATATATATATATATATATATATATATATATATATATATTTTAATATATATAGTAGGGATCGATGAAGAAAATAAAAATGAGAAGAATAAGAAAGGAATTTAGCCACACATTTTTTATAAATTAGAAGAAGAGGAGTAAATAAAGGAGATGCAATATTTGAGTTTTGTGTAGGTAATATTATGTGTGTTGTGGTTTCTTCTTATCATTTTTTCTAATTTTAATTTTACTCTTTTCATTGATCCTAACTATTCATA
Source organism: Tanacetum coccineum (assembly GCA_026074375.1). Lineage (NCBI taxonomy): Eukaryota > Viridiplantae > Streptophyta > Magnoliopsida > Asterales > Asteraceae > Tanacetum > Tanacetum coccineum. Next base: position 89,966 of record BQNB010005581.1, read on the forward strand.
TATATTATATATATAATCCGTGATACGATTGAGGGAAGGAAAGTTTTTTATTTTTGATGGCGGAAATTTGAGAATGGTTTTCATGACAACGATAGCTTTCTAACTTTGATTCATGTTTTTCAGAACCGCGTTAACACGCCACTGTTAATGTCTGTGATGTTATAATTCATAAAATGTTTTGTGATTTAAAAGTAAATAAAAGATTGTTTTTTTGAGAGATGTTCTGCAAGATGTTTTTTATTTAACAAATCTCTCGTTTTTTTGGCCAATATATGATACAATATGGATCATCTGTACGAAATTTTAATAAATCTATCATATAACTCGTGGTTTAACTAATGTTTGTGATAATTTCGCAAAGTTTCCTGTGATTTAATAGGATAGCGAGATTCATTATTAAATAATGTTCTTAATTCTTGGAATCAAATCAAAAATATACTGATGGAAATCATATGTTTTGCATTTTTAAAGAAGTCGCTGTAGAAGAATTTCTCACTATGCTTCTTCAAAATGTATTAAACTCTTTTCACAATGGAATCCCCGATAGCTCAGTTATATTTATATTATAGGTTTATATATATTAATTATATTTACTTCATATATATTATATATATAATATAGTTAAGATACTGAAAGTGTGAAGAGGTTAGTTATTAAAATACGACAAGCTGAGACATAATCTGTGAGCCAATCATGTTTCAAATTAGAAGTTAAGGACCATTTTTTAGCAAACAAATATATTCTCTTTCCTTGTTGTTTTAGATCGTCCAAATCACCTAAATCTTACATCTGGAAAAAAAATTTAATAAAATCTAGTATTACCTCCTTATTTGCTCAAAAAAATTTTCCGTAGTGTTACTTTTATATTTTGTGACACTGATATATGGATATATGTTGATGGTTGTGCTATTTTGGCAACGTGTACACTGATTTTAACATATGCATCTTCAATTATTTATTACAAATGCATATGTCTTATATGCATATGATTCTTTGATGCTATTAAAGCATGATCGTTTTTAATATAAACATGTTTAAATGCATCAATATTATTAGATGTGTTGATAGATGTGTCGATTATAGTAATATGTAGTGCTCGCCAAATTTTTTTGAAACACACCTAGATGCATTGACCTCTATATAATTAGATGCGTCGATCATAATTAGATACGTCGATCATATAAGTATGCATCGCTAAGATGTATCGATATAATAAGATGCATCAATTATAATTAGATGCATCAAGGAAACCATCGAACACGTTAAGATACATCGATATAATTAGATGCGTCGATCATAGTGTTGGGATTTTAGATCTGATTAACAATTAAACATATCACGAGTACGCAGCGGAAAGATCAAACACGTATAGAACTTATAATTAACAAGGGATTGAAGATATACCTTTAGCAAGAAACGTTAGACTGCTTATAGCAATAAACGTTACACCGTCTTCAATATACGCGTGTGTATAATACCACGCGAAACCACCAAGGATCAAAAGAATAATCCCTCTACTTCGTCACACACAATACGTTCTTAGCAAACGATGGAGTATGCTAGTACTAGTAGTGGTTTAGTAGACAAACACCGTATCTTGACAATCAACTAAACCGGAAACCTTTGTGGTTTCTTTGGTTCAAACCAAAAGCCAAAACCGAAAAACCCTTTGTGGGTTTCGGTCGAACAAACCAAGGGAGAGAGGTAGGAGAGATTTAGGGTTTATTTTCTTAAAACACATACAATAATGAACCCTTGAATCCCTTTATATAGCCTCTATAACTTGAAGGAAAAGAAAGCAATCCCACCTCCTTATAGAGGGGGTATTCGACCGGCCCAAAGGAAAAGGGGCAACCCGAACCTTCCTTTTTCTCGGTTTTACACATTAGTCCTCTTAGTTTAACATTTAAACAACTAACTAATGTAATTATCAATTGTTTGCTAAATCACTAATATATATTAATTTAATATATAAAACATCGTTCTACATATTAACGTGTGCGTCTCCGTAGGCTCGAACAATTCCCGGACATATACAATTTATATTTATTCATATTCCAACAACTCCCACTTGAACATGTATAAATTATATAATAACATTGGTAAGCGTCTAGCAACACGCCAATGCTCCCAGAGACACCCGAGTGTGGTTTCTCAAAACACGGACAAAATGATTTATGAATTTGCAATCCCTTTGTTTCCGATACCGTGTTAAAAATGTATATGAATCAATGTCATTCCATTATTTAACGATTCTGTTTCTCATATATGTAACTAATCTAGATTACCGAAAATCAATGAGACATATCTACATGAGTTTTCGGGTACGGCCATACACACATCTGATTAATTCTAGGAGGGGCCTAGTGGCATCATTCTTCAACTATTGAAGGAACAAATTCTATATTGACTACAAGTGCCAAGTCATCATGTTTCAAAATCACTTCTGAAATAGCCCTTATTAGTTATCCATATTTCAAGATAACTTAGACTAGATCAAGAAGGATTATCCACATATGCAAGACCTACTTGCATCTCAAGTCTAAGGATTTGGTAAATAAAATCACTTACAAGATTTACTTAATGACGACGATCCATAAAGTAATATTCTTGTTGTGGGGAAATCCAATACTCATCTTATGAATATCATGTGAGTTTGGTGGACACATCCTTAATATCTACAATATCACCAATCACTCAGAATTGTCTTAATTTAACAATATTCCCATATTGTTAATCGACAACGGATTAATTTAGAATAATAACTATTATTATTCATGGATTTAAACATGCAAATATAGGACACAATTTAAGATAAAAATAACAAAAATACCAAGTATCATTATCATAAAATAAATTGTTCAAACATCCCTTATCCAAATACTAAACACAGATCTACATGAAACTACTAGCTAAACGAAGTCCCATGCTCCTAGCATGTTGAGTAAGCTTTCCTTTAGGTAAAGCCTTCGTAAAAGGATCAGCCAGATTGTCATCTGTGTGAACTTTAAGGAATCTTATTTCGCCTAGTGCAATGCACTCACGAACATAATGATATCTCCTATGGTAGTGTCTGGCGCCTCTCTGAACTCCCGGTTCGTTAGCAAAATGAAGTGCGGCTGAATTATCGCAAAACATTCTAATAGGTTCGTTTATTGTTGGTACTATACCAAGCCCTGAAATAAACTTCCTAATCCAAACAGCTTCCATCGCAGCTTCCGAAGCAGCTATGTATTCAGCTTCTGTAGCAGACATTGCAGTAGTACTTTGCTTGGAGCTTTTCTCTCTTCGTCAATTTTATTAGAACATAGGTGCCCGTTCTTCAGAAGAAAAAACATATATGGGCACTATGCAATTTTTAAGCACGTGATCTTGCTTTAACTACACATTAAAAAAACACAATTATTATAACATATAAAAAGTAATGTAAATATAATAGTAATAACTTGATATTGGGAATAATCTTGCTGCTAATAGCTGAATGCGTTTTTTACCCTTCTTATCCTAGCCCATTACATCCATACTTAATGATGTGGGGAAATAATCTTCCTATACCGCTGTGATGTACCAATTTGCTTCGTTTCTTTCAAAAGTTAAATCATAACACTTCCTATGCTGAAACCATAATAAAAATTAAAATCAAAATTGATTTCAAAAACTAAACCGGATAATAAATAAAAAACAATTTTAATAACTAAAACGATTTCAAAAACAAAGAATCAAATAATGATTTTGATATGCTTGTTAAAAACCGTACCTCGAATCTACCTACGATGGCAATGTCAGGGATGGAAAATATAATTTAACCCTCCATATATAAATCATAAATCCATACCATGCAATCTGTTATGCTTTAAAAAAATATGAATGTAGCCTTGAATTTGGAGCAGCCGTCAAAAGCAAAAACAAATGATAGATGAGTATGAGTCGGGTAGGGAAGGCTTTTCAATTAAAAAATTGGTCATTCCATGTTGTGATAATAAGAAATGGAACCATCACCACTTGATAAAACGTGTGATTTGGGATCGGTTTACAAAGGTGGGTGAGAGTTTCGATTGAGAGAAATACAGGTCTGGGTTTTTGATGGAGGCAGTTGGGCTTAACCTAATACAGTAATAAATAATTATACTCTTAAATAAGTGGCAGTTTTTTAATAAATAATAAATGTAAACTTCCTATGTTACCCTTTCAGCCTTTTGTTGAATTGAAAAAAAATCCTCATCTATTGCTTAATTACAAATCAACCTCGTAGAGTTGAGTATAACCATTTGCTACAAGATGAGCTTTATAGGTGTGTACAATACCATCCATGTCAGTCTTTTTCTTAAAAAAATCTACTTACTCCTAACAGTCTTACAATTAGGAGGAAGATCGACCAAGTCATACATTTTGTCTATCACTAGATTGTATTTCCGCATTCATAGCATCGATCCACTTATTAGATTCTGAATCTAACATTGCAGCTTTATAGCTAGTGGGTTCATTAAGATCCCCTAGACTATGCTCCTCCGCCTCTACATTTAGACATAAACGATTTGGAGCTCGATGTGTCCTTTCAAGTCCTATGAACTCGGAAATCACTTCCTCTTGAGGTGGTTCAAAACTTTCAACCTCCATAGGAATTTTGCTAGTGATTTCAAAAGGTGATGTATCTTCATCTTGAATTTCTTCAAGATCTATGGCCCTCCCACTGACTTCTTGAGTTATGAGATTTTTCTCAAAGAACTCAGCATACCTTGCAACAACAATTTTGTTTTCAGGTGGGAAGTAAAAATAGTAACCCATTGTTTCCTTTGGGTATCCTATAAAGAAACACTTAACAGATCTTTATTGGAGTTTGTCAGGCGTATCCCGCTTCATAAGCGCCTCACATCCTAAACCTTTAAGTAAGACAAGTTTGGAACTTTTCTATACCATAATTCATACGGTGTCTTATCAACCTTCTTGGTTGGAACCATATTAAGAATGCGTGTTGCAGTCTCTAGAGCATAATCCCAAAAGGATAACAACAAAGTTGTAAGATTCATCATAGATCGAACCATGTCTAACAAAGTACGATTTCTCCTTTCAAACACGCTATTGTGTTGTGGTGTGTATGGAGGAGTAAGCTGCTGGACAATTCCACAAGCTTTAAGATAATCTTTAAACTCTTGGCTTATGTATTCGCCACCTCGATCTGATCGAAGAGCCTTGATTGTCTTCCCGAGTTGATTTTCCACTTCATTCTTAAACACCTTGAATGTTTCAAAGACTTCATGTTTATGTTTAAGAAGATAAACATAACCATAATGACTATAATCATCCATGAATGTAATGAAGTAGATAGCACCTTGTCTTGACACATGTCTAAGTGGACCACACACATCAGTATGTATTATTCTAAGAAGATCAGTCGTCCTTTTGGGATGATGTGGAAACAATTTCCTAGTCATCTTGCCCGATAAACAAGATACGCATTGATCAAATGACTCATCATCTGTTGATTTTAAAAGCCCTTCTTGTTGCAGCTTTTCAATACGTTTCTTGCTTATATGAGCAAGACGGCAGTGCCATAGATAAGTAGAGTCCAAGTTATGTTTGGCTCTTTTAGTGCTAACATTATAAATAGAATTAACATTTGGTACAAGATCATGCATATCAATTTCATAAATACCATTACTGGGAATATCATTAAAATAAAGAACGTTGTTTTTAGAAACTGAAATTCCAAAATCCGTAAAACACTGGACAAATCCATTTCTACCAAACGGTGAACTAAAACAACACCTCTAGTTATAGAAGGTGCATAATGACAATTGTCTAAACAAATAACTAGGCCATTAGGCAAAACTAAGTCAAAACTTCTAATAGCTTCTACTTGTGCACGAACACCATTGCCTATGTACAAATAGAGAGCTCTTTGTTTCAACTTTCTTGCTTTTCTAAACCCTTGTTTTGTAATACAAATGTGGGTACCACAACTAGTGTCATACACCCAGGATTTGTTAGGGAAATAAATTAATTCTATTGTGAAGATACCTAAAGAACTGGCAGTGCCAACTTGATTTTTTTTCTTCAACAACTCAGCAAGATAAACAGGACAATTCCTCTTCCAATAACCCACCTCTTTGCAGTGGTGGTAGGTGTCATCCTTAGTTGGGTGCTCTTTAGCAGTAGGTTTAAGGTTTTTAGGCTTAGGGATATAAATTTGTTTATCTGTTCCCTTGCCATTAGCTTTACCTTTACCTTTAGCTTTAAGTGATTTCTTATTGGCTTTCTAAATTTTACCACTTTTAATCATCATTACTTGTGGTGTCTCAGCCTTTTTAGGTAAACCTTTTTCATACTCAATGAGCATAGCATGTAGTTCACCAATTGTCTTCCCCATGTTATGCATATTGTAATTTCTCACAAATCCAGTAAAATCACTAGTGAGGCCATTCAAGATTAAACCAACACTAAGATCCTGTGGGAGCACATAACCAAGACGTTCCAGTTGCTCCACATAGTCTTTCATCTTAAGCACATATGCACCAACTGGTTTACCCTCCTCATGTTTGCAAGCATGGAAAGTTTGAATTAGGTCAAACCTCTCAACTCCAGCTTGTTTCTCAAACATAGATTTAAGCTCCTGAAGCATATCATAAGGTGAATAATTTTCAAATTGTCTATGAAGTTCAGGGGTCATACTCCCAAGCATAAGACAAGCCACCTCATTATAAGCATCATATAAAGCATTCCACTCTGCAAGCACATTTGCTTCAGAATTAGCTGCAGGAGCAGGGGGTATAGGCTGTTCAATGACAAACATCTTCTTTTCGACTCTCAAGACTAACTTAAGTCGACGAAGCCAGTCATTGAAATTAGTTCCAGAAAGTTTTTCTCTTTCAAACATCGACCTGAAAGCCGAATGGTTTATGTTTTGAACAGGTAATGCCATCTACAAAACATAGTTAAAGTTCAAGAATTAGTATTTTCGATAATACTCCTTGAAGAAAATTAACTACCCATGTTTAATCAAATAAATAATTAATTTTCTAAAGGCTAGGACCCTACTTGACATACCACCACCACATCAGTTGATCTGCTAGTGATGGTGTATTCAAAAGGTAATTGACGATCAATAATTGCCACCGGTGCAATTCCTAGAACCTTATGGGACTTACTTTATTACAATAATATACTAGTAAGCATGTTTCATCCCATCTATGCCTCAAGTTTAGGGTCTCACCACTAAACCGATTAAGTTGTCCAATCAAGAACTGTGATTATGTAACACTAACGTCTCACGAAAAAGTGTATAATAACCTTGGGATTATGATCTACATACGTCTCACGCATAGTAAAAAACATCTGCAAGTGTTCTTACAAATTGGATGGCAATAACTTATTTAAAAAGGGTATAATTTTTGACGTGGCAAATATGTACGAAGAAGCATGCATACATCTTCGTATCATAAATTTTAATAAAAACTTTACTCAATTAAGTTATTTATTACGGTATCACTAATTTTCTATACATCTAATGTATAAATAGTGTTACCTTTTTTAAATTGACGATTCAACGTGTTTTCAAAACTTAAATATTTTATATTTTACCGCGGGAAAAGATTAAAGAATGGTTAAAAACCATTCAAACCCTAGACCATTTGCGACTTCCTAAATAGTATGCAAGGTAAGAAAACTACAACGTAGTCAGGTATTATAGGGTAATGGTATCTACAAGACCGAAGTCTTGATGAGTCTCCCCGAACCTTATCTTTGCAACTAAGTAGTACTTTTGCAGATTACATCATTGATAAAAATAAAACTTTAATTTGAAAAACACATTATGAACTATAAAATAGTCCATAATAAATCTAATTTCATAATAATTAGTCATGTTTATATTTATTTTTCGAAAAACCCTTTTATTCACAAGTTCAAACTTAAAATAAAACTAATATAAACACAAAATTAATTCACATAACACTTATTCAAAAACAACACTTAACAATTAAGTCATGCAAATATCAATTATGATCATAATTATTTAATAATTAAAAACATCTGTATATATTCATATAAGGCTCCTTGGTCCTAAAAACTCCGGCCATATTCATCGATATAATCGATTGCGTAAGCCATATACGAATATACACCACATAGCACATAAAATTTAAGCATCTTTTAGGCCCCTTTAAGACATAGCCAAGGTCTTCTCTAGCTTTTAAAGTCGTGGATCGAAACCACATAAAATTATTATCTATGTTTTAATTATTGATCATCATATTTGCATAAAGAATTGAATCAGTTGCACAGCATGTGTCATGTCATTCCCGACACCATCTACCTCCACTTCCAACTTATGTTTCAGCATCTTCTTCATGAGTGAAACAGAGAGAGGATATGGTGTATCTGCAAACATATATAAGATCTTGCCAGAAAACGTCATGCGATCAGAACACCAAAAATGAAACAATTGTCCAGCCAGGTGGATATCCCATTCTTGTTGAGTCATTCCCAAAGCTTCAACACTTTGGAACCACCAGAAGGTAGACTCAAAAAAAACAGGCAGATCTCCCCAAAAAAGGCAATCTAGTTACCAGTAGAGGGTTGACTTCATAATCTTAAACAACCATTCCATAAACTTGGATTGATCCTGTCTACAAGCAAGTCAAAATACTCTCTAAGACGAGGAAAGTAATATTTGAGGAAGTTATCAGTGGAAGTATAGTGCATTTCACATCATCCAACCAGTAGGGGGGATTAACTTCCGACATGGCAGTCAAATTTTTGCCAAAACAAAGGTCGGTATCATCAAACATCAGAGACTTCATCAGAAAGCAAGGTAATGAAGGATGTATCAGGAGCAATTCAAAATCCACTAGAGAAGAAGGCATCTTCCGTGGTGCTAAAGACTCCTCTGGTGCTATATGTCCTTGATATCAGCATCAAGGGATTGACTTCTTGTCCACACAGTGACGAGATGCGCGTGCGCGCGAGCGTGCGACAGGTATATCTGCCGCGGAGCGTGTGAGTGTGTCGTGGAGTAACCTTAGATCAAATAGATGTTTCAGTGGAACATCAGGGTGTGATTGAAGCATTGGATAGAGCACAGCAGAATGGTTTGGGTGATGAAACAGTTTAACCTCAGGTAGTGTGGAGGAGTATCAACAAAAAAATGGGTTATGGGGGGGGGGGAAGGGTTTGATGGAACACCCGCATTGACGAATTTTGATGCAGGGAGGAAACATAAGTGTTTTGAGCTTCATTGGATTTTGACTTCTGGAAGTATGGCTGGTCCAAATCTGCCACCAGGATCTTTTATTAGACCTTCCTAGTCTATCTCTGAGTTTGCAGATTTTCAACAGCCATGTCGAATCTTGTTAAACACCCTCCTGAAGGTGGCATCATGGGGGAAGAGACTGGGACAGGTTGTCAAAGGGTCCATCCACAGAATAAACAGAAGATTATGCTGTTGGGGGAGGTGGTCATGAGTAGGTGGTGCTCATAGGGTAGTGGGGTTAGGTGGGTGCAGTTGGTCAAGGGATGGAGGTTTAGTTTCCTCTTGCTCTAGATAAACGAAGAGGGTTTTCTATATGGTCGGTCATCCTTTTAAGCTATAAATTTGGACCTGTACGGTCTCTGAAAGAGGGTGTTTTGCCAGGAAGGGTCTGCAGACCATGGGAGGAGGGTTACAGCAGTAAGCAACTGATTGGCAATGTAGTGTAACTGGTGAGAAGATAAAGATTCAGATAATCTTGTGTTTGTAATTTGAAGTTTGATGTATTCATAATAGTGAATAGAAGTTGGAGATCGCAAGCGAGGAGCGAGCTAGCAAGCGATGAAGGGAATCTAGCTCGATGCGAGATCAGTTTTACTTTGCTCTGAGAAAAAAATAAGTACCTCCTCCAATTGTCTGAAAGACCTTGGCTTGATTGGAGGATCCTCCTCTATCATAGGAGATTTTCCTTTGTTAAAGGGATCAGCAGCAAACTCAAAAGAAGGACCAGTAGGAACATTAGTTGCACTACCAAATGCAGTAGTGGGAGTGGATGAACCAGGAGGAATGTCAGCTGATTGATTGTCATCAGCAGGAATAGAAGATGTGTCAGCAGCAGTAGCAGCTGCTTTAGCAAGCTTGATCAATGGGTCTACATCTTGTTCCTCTGCCTCCTCAGTATCAGATTCACTCACAAACACTTTTCTTCCTCTAGCTTTGAGTTTTGATTCCAGAAACTTCACTCGTTTTACCAATTTTCCCATCACCTCTTTAAACAACAGCTTATGGGCTTGAAGCTCAGATTCCAAATTCTTAATCTTTTTCCCTTGTTCACACACTAATGTACACAAAGCTGTTAGATTAATAGGATCCGCAGCACCTTTTGAGGTTGTACCTTTAGGTGGAGCTGCATTGGACCTTGGAGGAGTAGCAAAGAAAGTTCCTCCCAGAGATTCATCTTCCACATTAGTAGAAGGATCAGGGTCAGGAATGGAGTCATGAGCTTGAGTTGAAGTAGACTCAAAGTTAGGGTCAGAAAATGGACCCTGCTCATTCACTTGAGCATCAGTATTGGTTGGTGCTGGTCTGGGTGGTGTTGAGACTTGTTCATGAGAATGAACAGTCTCAGTCACTGTCTTAGGGACATTTGGTGGTACTGAAGGTTCAGCTTCCCCTGAGCTTTCACCTGCTATAGCAGGTTGAGCAGGAGCAAGCATAGATGCCACCAAAGGCATAGGATCCCCATGAAAGTTCAGTCTCATATTGGCAAACATTTTACTGGTTAGTCTAAAAGCCCTGTAGGGTTTGGTATTCCTTGTTTCTATATTCAAAATCATCTGTAGAAACCTAGGATACATCAAAAATTTGTTTGAGTTTTGAATGTTATTTACCATCCCATTAAAAATATAACTAGACCAGTTATACTTCCTTCCCTCACACAAACATATCAAAGCAATGGCCAGGGGACTTCCAAATTGATCCCAACTCCCTGACTTTGTACTTAAACAATGCAAGAGAGTGTGAATCAGGAACCTCCACTGAGGTGAGAATTTGTTCTTGTGAATTGTCAGCTTTCCCTCTGTGGGGTACCCTAGGTTGTGCATGCCTGTGTAAATCTCAGCAATAGACATATCTACTATACCTCCCTCATCATTTAACAATAAGCTACTCCTAACTAAAGATTCAGTGATAGTATAAGGAGTACCATCAATTTTGGCCACAATAGCTGGTGGACCAGACTCAGATGATAAGAGTGAGGCCGTAGACCAGAATTGTTTTATGAGGGAGTCATAGATGAGAGGGTCAGACACAATGGCATACCTTATGTGAGAATCAAGCAAAAAGTCAATAACCTGATCATAATCTGTGCTACCTTTGGATTTCTCCAAAAATCCAACCTTATTATGCTCGTCGCGGTATTTTAGGGCAGCCATTAGATCAATGATAGCTTGAACAGGGTTAAGTGTTAGTACTGGTGTGTAGATGCAATGTAGTTACTCCTAGTGGGTAGTAGGAATCGGACTTTTGAAAGGTGAGTAGAACAAACAAAAAGGGGGCTGTAAAAATTAAGGTTTGAT
>BQNB010005582.1:2247-101504 GCA_026074375.1 Tanacetum coccineum
AATTTGGTCCATCAAATGAATTGATGGTTGATAAATTTTGATACAAAGCTTAAAACTCCCGATGTGTTACAAAAATGCTTTTACAAGTAACACGTCGATTGATTTTTAAATCAATTTTCTCGATTATCACTAACATAAACCTGCAGGTTAAAACGGTGGTGACAGTATCCCAATCAACCAAAGTTGATTCATTACCACATATTCATGCTCATTCTACAAAGACAAACAATCATGAAAGCTCAAGATTTAAAGACAAAGACTTTCGCAAACTCTGATTTGAAGCTTCCAAGATAAGGCATAGTATGAGAATGTTGGTCAAAGACACAAGATTGCAAGATGGCATAAACGATAAAGACAATGACAAAGGCTCAAAGTCAAGATCGCAAAGCATGAAGGAACAAACCTACAACTAATAACAAAAAGAAAGACCAAGACCACATGAGCTTAAACGACAAAAGCAATCTCATTTATCTCATGAAGGAGTGTCATCAATGAACTCACTTCGGGGGAGATTGTTAGCCTCAAAATATTGAGCCGAACAGGAAGTTCGTTCATTACGTGTACGAGTCTCGGTCATTTAATTAGTTAATGTTGTAATAGTATAATATCGGGAATCGGGCTCGATAGTTAATCTAATATTGTATATGTTTCGGGTTTAATCCCAAGCAAAACCCGAGCCCGGGTCCTAGTTAAATATCCCGCGCGTCATTTAACGCGACGGGGTATATAAACTCTTTTCTATTTAGAAAAGAGTAAGTTGTTCAAATAATAAATCTTTTCCTTTTCCTTTTTTCTCTCATCTCTCTCTCTCTATTCTTTCTCTCTCTACAAAACAACTCACTCTCTTTATCTCTAATTTCTAGTTTGATTCGTGTATGATGTATGTTATGAAGTGATTACGGGATCCTACAAAAAGAGAGTGTCGACATTATGCTAGTTTGTAGGAGAACAAGGATTTTAGAAAATATAGGATGCGTGTATCTTTGTTCCATTTTAATAGTTACTGATCTTATACATGTGAAAGGTTATGCATTTTATTTATTTCTAGGTTTTAGGAAGCTTTATTAATTTCTAATGATAGTTTTATTTAGTTTCCTAGTTCATAGAAGTTAAGATTTTGGGCTAAGGGAAATCATGGGTTGGGTTTATTTGTTTTAAAAGAGTTTTGCATGGATTACCTTGACAAAATTTAAATAGACGTGATCATGACACTTTTCTTGCCGTGAAATGAATTACATAACGAATATGAAGGGATCAAGTAAGGTCTTAATGAGTTTAGGTTACAATTCTAGCTAAACGATAACTTTTGATGCCTACACGATTTAACTAGTGTGGTTTAAATGGAAGTAAACACACAAACTCAATAAATAAAAAGGAAAAAGAAATAATTAGGATCACAATATGACCTGAAAACACGGGGTGTTATAAAGACAAGGTCAAAGCTCTACCGCCATCGAGCGACTGATAGCCCAACAAGTAGCTGATGCGGTGGCAGCTTACGAAGCAAACTGAAGCAATGGAAATGCAACCCAAAATGAAGCTGGTGATAGTGCTGGTGGAGTAGAGCACACTACCCGAGGATGCTCTTATAAGGCCTTCCTGAATTGCCAACCTCAAAACTTCGCAGAACTAAAGGAGTAGTTGGTTTAACATGGTGGATTGAGAAAATGGAATCCGTGTTTCGCATTAGCGACTGTGCCACATGCTCTCAGGTGAAGTTTGCTACATGCACCTTGCTGGATGGTGCTCTGACATGGTAGAACTCACATGTTCAAACTGTAGGGATTAGTTTATGAAATGTCTTAAAAGGATTTGATGAAGCTGATGATTGAAGTTTACTGTCCGGGAAACGAGATCTAGAAATTGGAAAGTGATTTGTGGAACTTGAGTGTGGAGGGAACAGATGTTGCTGGGTATACACGACGATTTTAGGAGTTGTCATTATTGTGCCAAAGGATGGTTCTAGAAGAGGAAGATAAGATTGAGAGGTACATCTGGGGTCTCCCATATTACATTCAGGGGAATGTGACCTTATATAAGTCGACCATACTTCAAGATGCCATTAAGATGGCAAACGACTTAATGGACCAGAAGGTACGTGCTATTTCTATAAGAGATGCTGACAACAAAAGAAAGTGGAGAGATGGGCAGGAAGGAAATCATCACCAACAACAAAATAAGAGACAAGAAGTGGGTAGGGTATACGTTGATGGAACTGGTAACAAGACAGGCTATGCCGAAACTTTACCACTCTGCGACAAGTACAAGCTTCATCACCACGGTCTATGTCCTGTTAAATGTGAAAACTGCAAGAAAGTCGGCCACCAAGCAAGAGACTGTTGGACCCCTACCTCGGTGACAGCTATGGATGTAGAAGAAAAGGATACACCAAGAGGTATTGCCCAGGATCGGAGAATCAGAATGGAGACGAAGAAACTCGTCATAACCTTGATATTGTTACGGATATGTTCCCCCTTGAAAATCGTTACATTCCCGTCTTAACTAATATAAGCTGCAATAGGAGTTTCGTACTCACTGCTAATAGCCATCTCAGCGATTTCGCCTTAACTTTCTCAGTCACGTAGCGCTTTGTTAAGTTATCTAATGATAAACCTTGAATTCTTCTTTTAAAACCATCCGTTACCCACACTTTTTCCCAAACACCTTATTATTGGATAACACAAACTAAATTTCGAGACGAAATTTTCTTAACAAGGGGACAATGTGACAATCAGTAATTTTTCAAAATAATAATTTTACCTTTTTACCCTCGATTTTTAACTTTTACTTTTCGTGATCAATTTACTGTGAAACCAGGAAGTTGTCCCGCGTATAACTGAGAAGCATCGCCGGACGCGTTTCGGCATTCGATTTAACGTAGTCTTTTGACGACTATCGTGTTTCGACTTAGCGAGCATGTTTTTAATTCTATTTTATTTTTTTCTTTGATGTCGCGTGTTTTTAAATCTTACGTGTCGCGTTAATTTTCGTAAAAACCATTTTTCTTGCACTTGCATTTTTCTAAAATATCTAGATATTAATACTTGCATAAAAATTCAATTTTGGCAACTTTGGTCCCACTCTTTTTCCCCTTGTGTCGTCCGCCACCCTTAGCCCAACACCACTCTACCATTTTAGCAACTTTGTCTCATTTTGGTACACCACCACTCTCTTTATTCCTTTTGTGTCCATTTATTGAATCTAACCCATAATCCAAATATGGGATCCTAGGAAAGAAAGACCTAGAACCAAATCCTCATCTATAAATACCATTCACCTCATTCACTTATACACACATTAAACACACAAAAAAATAATTTTTCTCTCCTCCATCTCCCGCTTTTTGTTCGTCCGCCACCACAAACAAACACACTTTGCTGTTTTGTTTTCTTAGTTCAAGATTATTGTTGGTTGATTATTCGTGGGTTATTCAAGAGTTGATTCGGGTTATCCAAGTGTTGATTCAGGTTATATTCGTGTTCATCCGTTTCAAGATTCTTCATTTCTTTGCCATATTCCCACAACTTGTAAGCCAAAATCATTTCCTTTCTTTTTGCATAAATTTTTAAAGTGATCATTTATAAGCCGCCACTTTTCTATCAAAAACCTTATCACCGGTGTTTGTGTAATCAATTTTTACAAATAAAACTTATAAATAAACAAGGTTGTACAACTTATTTGCAAGATTGAAACTTTTCTTAAATTTCTTAATTTTTCTTGTACTTTTGAGTTTATAGCAAGAAGTTAAGCATTAAAAGTGATGTTTGACGATTTGGTGAAGGGATTTAGAATAGATTAAGGGTACTGGTTTGTTGGTTGAAACCCTAGTGAAAAAGTTTAGCTTAGTTTAGGATTATTGTGGAAGTTATGGTAGATTTTGGTCCTTTTTTTGGTATAAATAGCTTGCTGTCCATAATTAATTCGTGGGTTAAGGGATGTTTAAAAATGTTTTGAGAGGCTAAAACTCTAAAATTATGTTAGTATATTCTTTTACGTAAATTTTGGTATAAAGAACCCCTTATAACGAAGAAGTTATGGCCGTTTTAAGTTTGACGAAACATATAAGATTTTGACAGCTCAAAAAGTGTTTCGGTTCGGGTGCATTCTGTCCGAATTTTGAAACTAAATTTTGACCTATTTCGGGTCCGAGTTGGCTAAAATGTATAAAAGAAAACTTGTAGGGAATGATTTTACCTTCAAACGTAGCATTCGGTAGAGCCGTGAATGTTTATAATGAAGGAGATACGCTCTCCCAAAGTCAGGCGAAATCTGGGATTTTTATAACTAAAAAGTGAGCTGATTGAAATACAAATATAGGTTTTCGGGCGTTTTCGGGTCCGTTTGGACTATAAAAACCTTTATTGGTTAATACACAAAAATGTTACTAAAGTTTGACCAAATGTTCATCTAAGTTACTAAAGTTTTTTTCGTTACAAATAGGTTACTCAAGTTTTGTTTACCCGTTACGTAAGTTACCCCATATGTTTTAACCTTTTGTTACCAGTTAATCTGATGACGTGGCATTCACGAACAACATTCATAAAAGGGGAAAATCAATTCATATAACCCAGATCTACAATCATATAACCCATTTCCATATGACTATAAAAAACATGAATCATAGATTCATTTATAATCTCAAACAAAAAAATCACATATCCATTCTCAGATCCAAACATAAACACGCCACATCAAAACTCTTATAATTCATTACCCAGAATTAAACCCATGAGTCAAGAATCAGACAACAACAACATAAAACTAATCAAATCTGGCGATACCAGAAACCATATTATAACCCTGATTTAAAACGCAACTAAATGGGTTGTTTGGTATTTGCGGCTAGTTGTTGTTCAGGTTGTGTGTATGAGGAACTGATTAAAAGAATCAGACGAGAGGATGGAAAAGCTTATCGAGAGGCTACATGCATTGAATGCGGCTACTGGTGCAAATGACGACGAGGAAGATGATGAGTGAGTTAATTTCAAGAATTGTTTAAAAAGAAGAGAATTGCTATGATGAGTCATCACTTGAGTGTGTATTAATAGCATGGACAACCTCCAAATCTTCAGTAGTAGCAGCAACAGCTTTAGTGGGCTGAGTTTTCTTTTATTTAAATTTCTATGTTAGTTTATGTAGGACAATAATTTGATTGTCGGGTTTTTGTGTTTATAAAGTTCTTGATGAAATGAGATTTGATTCTTGGAATGGGGTGTTCTTTTTTGTTGATTGGGAAGAAGAAGAGTAGATTATTTTGTTATTAAGTGAAATGAGGTGGGACCCACACAAGGGGTGAATTTTATATTAAAAAATGCAAAAGTAATATTTTAAGTGAGGTGGGACCCATAAATTTTCGACATGGCAGGTTATCAACCGGTAGCCCTCATGGGAGTAACGTGAGTGTACTTTTTAAAAGGTTCAGTAACGCATATAATAAACCCGTATACATGAGTAACCTATTTGTAACGAAAAAAACTTTAGTAACTTAGGTGAACATTTGGCCAAACTTTAGTAACATTTTTGTGTATTAACCCCTACTTTTATTGAACTTCACTGATTACTAAATACTTTTCATGATACTGTTAGTGAAACAATAGTCACTAAACTCTTTTGGTCCTCGTAAATACTTTACTTAAACCTTTGAACTCACCAACTTTATGTTGACATTTTAGCATGTTTTTCTCATGTCCTTAATTGCATGGCTAGCATTTGGAGTTGCATATTGGGAGTCTTTTTCGTGCATTAATTTGATCATTTGTCTATCTTTCAAACAATTTAATACTTTGTGTTGAATCTATTAAATGTACTTGATTGAAAACTCAGTTTATTTTAATGTAATAAATGATTAGCTTTTAAAACGTCTATTTAGTGGTCGTTCTCTTGTACCTTGTGTTGTGTATATTATAAAGTCACGCCCTAGTTACCCATTCCGCTGCGACCCATTTTGGGGGTGTGACAGAAAGTGAATTTTTGAACGAAAAGTGTGACTCCCTAGTGTGTGGAGACGACGTCACAAAAGAGGTTGACGTCGTCACAATTGCATAGTGATGGCATCACAATACGTGGTGACGACATCATAGTTAGCAGACAGAAGAAACCCTAAAGGGAATTGACGGGATGACGACGTCACAAAGCCCTAGCGACGCCGTCAGAGCCAAAATCTATAAATACAACCCATTTGTTCTCATAATTCGTGTGGAAACTTGGGGGAACTTTGGGTGCAGTCACATTGGACGATTTTTAAGGTTATCTGTAACACCCCCAAAATCTGGTATGCAGCGGAATGGAAACAATGGGGTGCTACGTCAAGTACAACAATCAAGATATAGGAAACGACCTTAAATGGACGTTTTAAGATAAGATTTCATTCGATGCCATAGCAAAATATCAGAGTTCATACATTAGGTCCCATATGTTTTAAAAGTCATAAACATTTCCACATACGTTTTTAATTAAACAAAAGCTTCTTACTACCAAAAGGTGACTTAAGTTTTTATAGATAAAAGTTGCATTGAATTTAAATAAACACAGAATCCATCTTCATTGATCCAATCTTCATACCCTAGGACCTGAAATTACATGCTAAAAGTCAACACAAAGGTTGAGTGAAATCATAGGTTTATCGGTAAAAAGGGTGGACCACAAGATCGAAGTAATAGTAGACTCTGAAACACATTCAGTAGTCCAAAACGTTTATTATTGCACTAAGCTCATGACCCCGAAGCCTTAACTAGATTTGTGCCCCAATCAGAATATAGGATGCTTGCCAACAACCTAACACCTCTCAATGTTAAATGCACCTTGATCAAACTAGTGACCCAAGGAAAGGTGGGGATTGTCAGTCCCGATAGATCTATCCACAACACTCGCGCTTACTACAATAGCAATTAACGGTTCATGATAAATAGGGACTTCACGGCAATAAGGTAACTTAGCAATAATATTCAGGCAGTAATCTGGATAGCATACACTTTGTAAACACTTTGAAAACACTTAGAAAAACACTTGTGTCCAATAGTAAAACAAGCAATGTAATTCACCCCGTAGATTTTGTAAAACAATCACGTAGTAAAAAGGGGGCTATGAACTCACCTCGAGTGAATGGTAATCAACAAGTATTCACAATAGAAAATGCGTCACGCTTACGATCGAATGCAACCTAATCCAATATAGGTCGTATAAGTACTAAACACTTTGATTATTTATAGGTCGTATAGCTCATCATACTATCGTTCGGGCTATCATAATTAAGAGGTCATGTAGTGACGTATGAGGAGCTAGGACACTTTAAATCGTAAATCCAACAACTCGTCGATACGCCACCCCGAAGAGGCCTCATTATGAAACTCCCTAGTAATATAGTACTTTGATTAACTAATACCACATATAATTCTATATAGCTACATCACCATCTAATCGTTTTAGTGAAATCATATTTATAAAGTAAAAACGTTTATAAGTATACTTTAGTAAAACTGGCGTAACTTTCTCGTTTTAAGTCCGTTTCTTTCGTTTCTTACGTCCACGCCTTCGTATTAAGACGAGTTATCAAAATATAACATTTTCAAAATCTGAGTTTTCTGATGAATAGTGATTTTTACTGTTCATAACAGTTATATATTTATTTTTATAGATTTAGTTATCGTAAATCTCGTAAATGTCGTAACTTATTCGTTTTAACTCCGTTTTTAGCGATTCTTTCGAGCACGTCTTCGTATTTAAAAGTTTTATCGATTTATTGATGTTTTAAAAGTATAAGTTTCTGTGGTGAATAGTAACTTTTATAAAAATAGTTTTATAAAAGTATATATTTAACGTAAACTTGAAATCGTCGTATCTTTTTCGTTATAAATCGGTTTTTCGAGTTTCTTATCATTTTGGAATCGTCATGAGGCGTACTATCTTTTTAAAACATGGTAGGGCTGTTACCAAGGTCGAACCAAAACAGCCCCTTTATAATACTTATACATATCCATTTTTATAACTTGTTTTATATACCTTTTAACTTAATAATTTACCACAAGTTTTCCAAGACTTATTATATACTTGTCTTACATATAATAGAGTCCAAGATCCATATTGTGTCCATGAGTTCCAAAGTATCAAGTCCTTAACAAGGCTTAAAAACCTTAAACTTTCTTAAGTAACTTTAAATTACAAGTTTATACATATACATGTTTACACTTAACCAACATGTTACAATACTTATATATCCATTATTTCATGATATTATCAACCTCATAACATATGTAAAAATGTTCAAAACCATGATCACAAGTAGAAATATGTTTTACATGTTTAAAAGTATCCTAAATGGTGATATTGCTAAATAGAACATATAAACACATAAAATGATAACTGTAAAGACATAAAGGGTTTTAGATAACCTTATGGTGATGTAATATGATAACCAACACAATCCAAACCCTTGTTTAGATTGTAAACCCAAGCTTGCAAGATCTTGAAAACCCTAATTTCCAAGTAAACCCTAATTTTCCTTTTTCTTTGCTTAACTCTTGTAAAGGCTTAACCAAGCCTTAAATCTTTCTTGGTAGGTCTTAGATATGATGTAGGAATATGAGTAAGTGTTGTAAATAAAATTTTGTATGGATTTGGTGGTGGTTTGATGTTGGCCGTGGGTTTTAGAGAGACAAAGGGAGTATATGGTGAAGTTTTTCTTTGCAAATGAGAAGTGTGTGAGTTTACTTACTAGTGCAAGCCTTTTATAGTCCTAAGACTAGTCAAAGAAACACAATGAGAGAATTAAGGAGTCTTTGGTCAAGACTTGTGAAAGTCTTTAGGTTTTAATGACTTGGTTCCCTAAAATAGAAATCATCTCATGAAATTTAGGGAATGAATTGACTAGCTAATATCTTATTTGCAAAATGAAAGTATTACTTGCCTAGTATAAGTTGGTAACTTTAAACATATTGTATAATTTTGTAAAGTGTATGTATTGGTTTATTTATTTCATGGTAAATTCGGCTCAAGTGATGAATGTAGGTAAAGTTTTATAAAACTTTGAGCATTTGTTATAAACATAAGTATTTGTTGAAGCGTAGATTAATTTTGTTGGTTCCGGGTATGCTTAAACGTAATTTATCGCGAAACGTAAACAATTTACGTAACCAATAAAAAAAATAAAATATAAAAAGTTGATTATTACTTTCGTAAAAATAATATATTGCTCGCTTGACGAAAACTTTAATTCGTTTGGTGTCTGTTTACGCTAATTGATAATTTATAGCTTACGCGATTTAACTTAACTAATAAAATTAAAAGTAAACACGTACGAGAAAAAAAAATTAGTGAAATATATGACGTCGTAAATGACCTGAAAATACGGAAATGTTACATTTTCTAACCCTTTTGTATTCACATACTCACATGTTTAATTGAAGTGAAGTCTTCCATCCATTTAATCATTCAATATGTCTATGTGTTGTTTGATTCTATGTTGTTCTTCACTTTTTATTATATTGCTAGGCTAAATTAATTAGTGTTTGCTTATGATTGCATAAAATCTTGTTGTGATCTTTTATATTATCGCTTCTTGTTAGTGTTATGCGCGTTAGACTCTAGAAAACTAGCTATAAGATATTATATTAGCATAGACGTCTAGAGATACATGATTAGGTTAGATGAAGCCTTCAATTAGTTCTTCATAACTAAGTTGTCTTTGAGTGGATTCCTTCCTACGTATTTAGTGCGCGTGATTTACTATTAGGTGAGCGAGGTACATTCCAGGAGCCCTTACTTAGGTGGTCACGTAGACGCGTTTCTAACCAACTCACAATAAATACGAGTTTCCCACCAATTTATATTATTTAGGAGTAGTTAGTAGTTTAGTCAAAACCCCCTTCAAAACCTGATATTTTACTTGCTTTCTAAAAAACATAAAATCACAAACATACTTTTCCCTCAACCCTTAGATCTTAGTGACATATGATTCAAATCTACCTCATTATTCCCCTAGAGAATGATCAATCCCTCGAGTCTTGCCTATACTACGCTGCAACGATTAGGTACACTGCCTCGAAAGATTATAAAACTTCTTTCGAGTTTTACAAAAGTCCGCACATCAATAATCTACAAGGCCAACGTCACGTACTAATAGCAACAAGTAAAACAACATACAAACTTACGATAATATATCAAACCATGCATGCATAAACAATATATGAAAAGACACGTTCATAGAATACCCGTCATAATAAACATTCAACTACTAATAAGGATAACCCATACGATACGATACAATGAATCGTAAAAAATCAAAAAACCAAGACAAATTTGAAACACAATATGACTTTTCATATGTTTGTATTATAACACATGGATCAATATCTATTGAAAAGAAAACTTACCATTACATAAACATAAATTGCTTAGGACATTTTTATTTCATATCTTGAAATCCTCAAAAAAAATGCTAACAATAGCCATTAAGTTTCATGTTAACAACAAATTTTTCTATAAATTTTTTGAAATTAAAACATACTTAGAAACATGATTTTGTTTTTTCTTAACATGACCAACAAAATGAGTGAATTGTAACTATGTTTGAGATATTAAAGAAAATTGTTAGTTATTTTAAAGGTTTTTGAATGATTTTGTTTAAACATTATGTATTGTCTTAATATAAATTTTAAAACATAATTGGTAACAACAAAAGTTAGAGATGTTATTAGCAAAACCCATTTTATTTCGACTCACCTAAGCAAGGTAGACCCATGAGCTATAAAAATCATACATTTTCAACCCAGTCATTACAAACTTTAACAAATACAGTCAAGGATAAACTATAAAAAAGGCAATCTATGCGTATACCACCACTATTTGAAAGTGACGATTTTAGTTATTGGAAAATTAGATTTGAAACTTATGTGAAATCAAAAGATCTAGATCTTTGGCATATTATCATTAATGGTAATTTTTCACCGGTTGTCAAAAACGTGACTACTCAAGCTCTTGAGATAGTTCATTTTTAAAATCAAAACGGCGACCTTAAAAAGAATCTTGCTAAAACTAACGAGGCTTAAATGGTTCTTTATAATGTTTTTACCTAAAAAGGAATACGAAAGAATTTTTATGTGTAAAACGGCTAAAGAAATATGGCAATCATTGTTAATCGCACATCAACATCAAGGTAATAACCAAGTCAAAGATAATAAAATTGATCTTCTTGTTTAACAATATGAACAATTTTCTATCCTTTAAAAAGAATCTATAGATAGCGATTTTGCTAGATTTTACACTATTATTACTAGTCTTAAAGCTCTTGATGAAGGTTTCTCTAGCAATAATTACATTAGAAAGTTTCTTAGGGCTCTTCATCCGAAGTGGAGAGCTAAGGCCACCACGGTTGAAGAATCAAAAGATTTGTCATCACTAGCTCTAGATGAGCTTATCGGTAATCTCAAAATACATGAGGTAATCATGGAAAAGGATTCTGAGATCTACAAAGGCAAGAAGGATAAGGTGAATTCCATTTCCTTAAAAGCTAAGAGTCTAGTAATGATGAAACTTTGTCATCGGATAGTGAAGACGAAAAGTATGTTATGGCGATAAGGGACTTCAAGAAGTCCTTTGGAAGAAAGGGTAAATTCGTTAGACAACCACATGCCAAAAATAAGTCATTCCAGAAAAGAGATGATAAGAAGGGAAAGAAAGATCAGAAATATTTTAGATTCAAAGACCCGAATCATGTCATTGGTGATTGTCTGAAGCCTCAACGAAACAAAGACTAAAAGGCCCTTGTCGGAGGTTCTTGGAGTGATAGCAAGGAAGAGGACAATGAAAAGACCAACGTTGAAATGTGTCTCGCTCAATCATCTAACGAGGTAATTTTTTACTCTTCTTATTTTAGTGATAATGCTTCTATTATGGATGATGATACTATGCAAATTGAATATAACAAATTATGTGAACTTGGCAAAAATCATTAACAAAAACAAGTTTTAAAAACTAGCAAAAGTCTTTTACAAAATGAAATTTTTGAATGAAAAGAAAAAGTTAAAAGACTTGAGAAAAACAAAGCCATTGACATTGGAGGTGAATCATGTCAAGAACTTCGTTTGAAAAATGATAAACTTAAAGAAACACAACTTAAACTTGTTAAAAAGACGTCTACGTTTATTAAATTTGAACAAAGTATTCATTCGTTAAAAGAAATGTTAAACTTACAAAAGTCATCAAATGATAAAGTAGGACTTGGGTTTAATATAAACGAAGCATCAACTAGCGAAGTAATTCAAATAAAATTTGCCAAGTCCGTCAAAGTTTTGGCAGGGGACGGATATATTAACAAGGAAGACGGATCCGTGGATCTGTCTAAGTGCCAAAATGGGACATAATCTATTTTTAAGCCTACCACTTCATCTCGATCAGATATTGTTATTCTTAGGAAGAAAGCAATACAAGATGTTAATGAGAACACCATCAAGCAACTTCTTAAGTCGTCCATAAATAATGGTTTAGGATTTATCAAAACCGAGTCTAGGTTAAAAACACATACACCTAAAAGAACTACTTCTCTCAATCAAGGTCAAAAACACCTCAACATATAATAAACTTTTCTTCTCAACGTGGGTCTAAAACACCTCAACCTAGATGAAATTCTAGTGGTCCTATGTACCCAAATTATTATCCCATGAATTGGAACAATAATCAACCTCAAGGATTCATGCATATGGAAAATTGCATTCCATTTCAATATTTTAACCAAATGGAACAAATACAAGGAATGTATAATACTAACATGTATGAACCCATGAGATATTTGGGACCAAATGCTTGAGTTTATTTTTGTTTAAATAGATATGCTTGAGAATTAGAGATACGTGAACCTATGAGGTCACACATTTATATACCGAGGTACTACCATCATAATGTAATTAATATATTTATAGTAACTATATTAATTATATTAGTAGTTATTACACGAGATGGTTAACGATCATTGAATAATTTGTTAGACGCGTTATTTACTAAATACTAATTAATTCTATGTGTAATGGACATGTTCATTAACCAAGTCCAAATTAACATAAATAGTCCATATTAGGACCATGTGGGCCGGCCCAGGGGTAAAAAGAAAGGAAACAAAGATCAAACTTGTTCCTTGAGTATTTGTATTGTATTTGGAATGTCTTGGATGTTGGTGCAACATTGACTATGATCTCCTTTATGTTTTAACAATGATAAATAAACGTTCGCAAAACGTAAAATAACAAACGATGGCCAAAATCCGTAAAATCAAATATTTGCCTCTGGCTCGCTGGTCACGCGTCAGCACGTGGCCAGCGCGCCACTTCCCAATTCTGTTTTTACAAATTAAATTTTGTCGGTTTTCCTCTTACCCAACACACGTGGAAACTTCAATAAGGTATGTATATGATATTTGAGCATTTAGGAACACTCCAAATAAGGTTTAGACTTAGAGAAGAGCAAAAATGAATCCTCCCGTTTGTCAACAAAACGCTAACTCAAATCTTTTATCAAACGCCTCTAGCCAAGGCCGAAACTTCTTTCTAAACCTAGTATGATCATATTTTCAACATACCATCAAAGAAAGTATTCATTTGACCTTAATCCGAATTTACGTTGTTCCTAATCATGTAACGGGTTTTACTCCCTTATTGGTCAAACTAAGTGAAAGGTCACTTAGCGTAAACGCATCCTTTCCCGTTATGGGATATGCTTTACTTGAGATGTAAAGCACTTAGCTTGTTTACATCAAAATGATTAGTGATCAAATCCATTGTTGATTATCATGGATTAAAGTCTAAATGACTAATGAGTTTGTGGTATTTGGAGGGTAATCATGCTTTGAGTGTTCTCACCTCCTTACCTATAAATGTTTTACAAACTCACACATGTATTCCTCACATATACAAGATGACTTACAAACTCCTACAAATCTTCTATACAATCCTACAACCCATCCTTCCTAATCATTTGTTAACCTTTCTTACCAACAAATGATTATATCCTTCACACACTCTAAACACTTCTTTCCTAAACCATCACATAATCACATACGCCCACTCTTTCCTCTCTTATTGGCAATGTGATTATAAACCCAAATCAATCCTTTGATTTCATCCTAAGCATCATCAGCTTCATATTTCTTATATTCAAAACCTTTTTCAAGCCTAAACTCCTCTTTACATAAACCTTCCTAAAATAACACTCACATGGGACATCTTACATTCCCTTACACAATGTACTCTCCTTATACTTGGTGTACCTCTTGTCCTCTTCATTCCCTACATAGGCTCCTCCACATCCCATCAAAATATTCACCACCACATATCTACTATTCACCTTCTTCCTCACAACCATTTTGAATTTCATACACACACACACTCTATCATCCTCATCCTTGATCAAGCCACTTCATCAATCCAAGTTACCTTACTCACTTCTCCTCCCTTGGATTGAATTTAAACAAACACACTTCTTCATCCACCCTTGATCAAGCCACTTCATCAATCCAAGTTACTTCACCCTCTTCTCCTCCCTTGGATTGAAATTCTATTAGGTTATCATTTCATCACCATAAAACACAAAATAAGAGAAAATCTTAGAGAGAGAAAGAACTAGAGAGAGAAAGTAAAAGAAAGAAAAATGGTTGATTACTAATAAAGAAAAATGAGAACCAACACTCTCCCTAACAAGCTAGGGAGGGGTATTTATACTTAAAATGAGGTGTGGCCTCCTAGGGTTTATATTGGGCCTTAATGGGTCGTGACTAGCTTACTAAAGGGCTTTAGCCTGACACTTAGGCCCAATTAGCTTAAATGAATTCATGTAAACTATGTTTTCCTATACAAGGCTCGGGAAATATAATGACCATCACTTTACATAAAAACACGGCTAACAATCTCCCCCTAAGGGGTGGTCATTATACTAATGGCTTCACGTCTTGTGACGTCTTGAATCTTGGAGCCTTGTGTTCTTGGAAATTATTTTGAAGTTCCTTTTGCATGCTTGTGATCTTGGATCTTGATCTTTAACTTGATATTCTTTGACAAAATACTGATATCTTGGTCTTTGGCCTTGATTTGTCTTGACTACTGAGATCTCTGAATCTTTATCCTTGAATCTTTATGCCGCCTTGCAATCTTGTGTCTCCACCCTCATGCTCAAGGTCTTGAAAGCTTGCTAACAATCTCCCTCAACATTTTCTTTTAACATGATTACTTGTACCACATCATGGAAGGAGTAGTACTTGATCCACTTGTGAGGTATATCTTTGTTATTGTCTGGCAATCTTGTCAAAAATGTTCTTTTAAGGAAGTGCTTGTACATCAGAGATTGCGAAAGA
Organism: Tanacetum coccineum; assembly: GCA_026074375.1. Lineage (NCBI taxonomy): Eukaryota > Viridiplantae > Streptophyta > Magnoliopsida > Asterales > Asteraceae > Tanacetum > Tanacetum coccineum. The sequence goes on from BQNB010005582.1 coordinate 17,579, forward strand.
CTTTGATAGTTTGAGCTTTCATCATGTATATATCTTTGTCGATTGAGCATGAGGTCTTGAATTTTGACTTCGTTGGAATGAGGTTGTAACGCCGTCACTTATACCTGAAAATTGATGTTAGTGATAACCAGCAGATATAGACGAATATGGCTTTGTCATTCGTCTTGAGTTCGGTTACATTAACCTCCGGTTTTATGAGGATTGTTTTACAGTATAAATATTGTACTTGTGATCAGGTAGATTCAATTTAGAAGAACCTCCTTGACAGGGTTTCCAGCTTAAAGTATTAGATCCTCTAACGCGATTGCATATGATTCACTGTACTTGCTTATTCTCATTACCAGAACGTCTTTCTGATAAGAGTGAATCAGATAGTTACTAATCTTTCTGATTGAGTCGTCAATTCATACACTGGACCAAAATCGATATCCAGTTGGCACAAGCTTGATTCGTATAGAATCTCGCAAGTCACCTACCAAGAGCTTGTTTGATGTTGGCTCAAGAAGGATTTCCATCGTCACTGTGAATACTAAAGAGTATCACTCTGATGTTCTAGCAATTATCATAAGGATAATGCGTAGGACTCTTTGATACCAAATATTGTATAATGATGTACGACATTTTGTATATTGGAATTTGTGTCCTAGTGAGATTTTTGATGGATCTTGTTGGCTTTAGACTCTATAAGGGCACATTTGTTATTTGGTAATTAGAGGCTGGAGCGGACTACCACCTTTTCAATATCAACGATCTCGGAATGAGAAAGGCGATAGAAACGTGTTGATCTCTGTGAGAAATGTAACAGAAATCTTTTGAGAGATTCTAAGTGGCTAGGAAGGGTTGTGCATCACTGGGTCCATGATGACAGTCTTCAATGTCAGCAATCATCATTGTGATTCTGACAACAGATGTATTGACCCGGTTTCTGCCTAGGTGTATGAATGGCTTCTTTCTTTACACCCTTTATCCTTAAAATTCTTTTTCATTCTTCAACCCCTTCAGTGCTTACTAAGACTTTATGACTAATACCTTGTTGGGTTTGTTCTAGTACTAGCTCCATCTCAGTTGGCACTATTCCCTTATTCTCACTTTACTCCTTTTTTCAATCATACCTAGGACTTCTACTCTATCTAATGGAGTGTTCCTGGGTAGATCCCTCTGGTTCTGGCTGGATCATGGAACAAAGATACCTAACCTTAACCGCCTTATAACTCCTTGAGAAACAACAGTTGGTCGGTCTTTGGGGTATTGCCATAAAGATCCATAAAACCATTTGATAAAAAATCAATCAACGTGTCTGAGAAATCATTTAAGACACATTAAGAGTTTCCAGAGTTACCAAAAAGCTCCCCTACATATATGCACCATATTATGAAAGAGTTTTGCACATGCGAGGTTTGGGAACTCACTTATAGATTAAAGATCGCATCCGTTATTAATCTGTATTGATCACCTTTTAATCACTATTCTACCCCTTAAAAATTGCATATGTGTTGACATTTTTTGAATTATTAGTGAATTAAAACAAGTTAATGTCTGGAATTCACATTAGTCTACCTAAGTCTTGGGAGAACAGGAGTGCATGCAGAATGAACTAATTATTATACTCCCCTTCAATTATAGAATAGAGTGAAAACTTGGAGTAGGAGTTTGTTGAGCACATAATTTTGAAAGAATTTGAAATATTTCTTTTTGAAAGTATGCTGAAAAATGTGCTCAACAGAAAATGATGTCAGATGTATCTTATTAATTATCATTTCCTGAGTGCTTCTCTTGAGCATTCAAAACTTTGAATGTTTATATGACATTGCTCAAGACCGAGAAGATATGAACTTCCCGTTGTGTAGGATAAATGGACATAAATGAACATTTTCCTTTCTTTAGAGACCGAGTCCTAAGCTGACATTTACTTAGAAGTCGTAGAGAAAAAGTGAAAGGACATGTTTTGAAAGCATTTAAAACTCTTGCTCGAACTTCATTTATTCACCCGTGTTAATATTAATCAACATTTCTAGGTGCGCAAATGTTATCGATTTACGAGAGACATGTCGGAGAAGATTATTTTTGTGTTTTTGAAATTTTTTGATTTGGTATTTTGTTTTTATAGGTTTTATATTTTTCTATTTTGTTTTTTCTGATTAAATATATACAAAGAATTACTGTGATTTTGCAAGACGTTCAAGTTCATGAGGAGACAAGTTTTGCATACCAAGGCGATGAACCAAATAGTTGAATCGATCTACTGGAAGAGCTTTGGTGAAGAGGTCGGCCAATTGGTAATCCGTCTTGACAAAATACAGTTCAATCGTACCCTTTTCCACGTGTTCCTTTATGAAATGGTAGCGGACAGCGATGTGTTTTGTTCTAGAGTGTTGGACTGGGTTGTAGGATATGGCTATGGCTGATTTCGAATCACAATAGATAGGAATCTTGTGGAAGTGATAGCTATAATCCATTAACTGTGTCCGCATCCAAATGACTTGGGCATAGCAAGCGGATAGAGACACATATTATGCTTCCGCGGTTGACAGCGCCGTACAGTCTTGTTTCTTTGAGGACCAGCTAACCAGCTTTTCACCTAGGAATTGAGCTCCACCGGAAGTACTCTTGAAGGTGTCTTTACATCCCGCATAATCAGCATCTAAAAATCCGGTTAGTTCAAAACCAGAATCCTTCGTATACCAGATACCCATATTGACGGTTCCCCGGAGATAACGAAAGATCCTTTTAACCTCTTTGAGGTGCTTCTAGGTTGGCTTAGCCTGGTACCGAGCACATAAATAAGTAGCATGTACAATGTCTGGTCTACTACACGTAAGATACATTAGGGCACCAATCATACTACGATATTTCGTTGCATCGACTGGAGACCCATTTTGATCTAGGTTAAGCTTGTCTTTGATCTCCATTAGAGACCAACGGGATCACAAGTTTCCATTCCATATTTTTTAAGGATTTCTAACACGTAGTTGGACTGGTTTATGAAGATGCCACAGGGGGATTGGTTAACTTTTAAACCAAGGAAAAACATCATTTCCCCCATCATCGACATTTCGAAGCAGCTTTTCATGAGGTCAGAAAATAGTTGGGTATACATAGGGTGTGTAGAACCAAAGATAATATCATCAACATAGACCCGTACCACTAAGATGTCGTCGTTGAAGCGCCTTATAAACAGCGTTGGATCAATTGTGCCTTTGAGGAAGTGATTTTGTAGGAGAAACATTGATAATTCGTCGTACCATGCCCTTGGTGCTTGGTTTAACCCATACAGTGCCTTCTTTAACTTGTAGACATGGCTTGGATGATCAGCATCGATGAAACCTTCAGGTTGACACACGTACATGTCTTCTTTCAACGTACCATGCAAGAAAGCAGTTTTCACGTCCATTTGAAACACAGTGAACGATTTGTGTGTAGCATATGCCAAAAATATGCAGATATCTTCCATTCTAACAACTAGAGTAAAGGATTCTTCGAAATCTATTCCTTCCTCTTGGTGGTACCCTCTCACAACCAGACGAGTCTTTTTTCGGATGACCGTGTTCTCTTCATCATGCTTGTTTTTGAATAACCATTTCAAAGTTAGGGGTTTTATGTTATCTGGAGCAGGAACTAACACCCAAACATCAAGCCTTTTGAACTGGAGAAGCTCTTCTTGCATTGATTCAATCCATGCGGGGTTGGTCATAGCCTCTTTGAGATTCTTTGGTTCCATCGTGCTCACCGTTAATGCATACATGCACATGTCACCATCAGATCGGAGTTGATTCCTTATTAAAACTGGTCGTGAGGGTTCTCTTATCACTTGTTCCAGAGGGTGATCCTTAGTCCAGTGATATTTGTGAGGGTAAGGTTGATAAAACGTATGCATGTTCGATGGATCCACATATTATGAAGATGATGATTCAACATCACTTATGGAAGGTGGGGCAAAGGGATTTACAAACGTATTTTCATTGAGCATAGCGTTCGGAACATTATCAGCAATTAGTTCAGGAGGGAGAGGAGCTTGATTAACTTGTTGCTGAACATGTGGTTGTTGTGATTCGAGCTCGTCAACATCCTGTGAAGTGTTTGGAATATTTGTAGCTTGAGAGGATGAATTTGTTGGTGTCGGTGCAGTGTCTGCTGTTGTTGTAGATGCCGTTAGAGTTTAACGAACTTAAGGTGTTTGAGTAGCCGGAGTAGTTCTTGGAGAAGCTAACGGTTGACCACCAAGATAATCATCATACATAGATTCGAACAGTAAATCCAATTCACATTCAGATGGTTGTTGAGTTGTTATTGTTGATGGAGCATAAGTAAGATCGAGTCCTGAACTGATTTGTCCAAAAGTCATACTTTAAAGCCCGGGTTTTGAACTGCTTTGTTCAAAAGCCATAGTTGAAAGCTCATCAAATGTCACATTCATTGTCTCCATGATTTTCTTTGTCTTTCTATTGTAAACTCTGTAAGCACAGGAATTTGTAGAATAACCAATGAAGAAGCTAATATCCCCTTTTGCACCAAGCTTCCTAATATCTTCACGGTCATTCTTGGGATAACAGAGAGCCCCGAATACATATAGAAAAGAGATATCCGGTTTTCTGCCGTTAATAAGCTCATATGGTGTTTTGCCAAATAGACGATGAATAATGGAGCGGTTTTGAGTGTAGCACGCAGTAGCAATTGCTTCAGCCCACAAGAATAACAGTGAAGGAGAAAAAAATTAACATTGTTCTAGCAGCCTCTACTAGCGTGCGGTCTCTTCGTTTCACTACTCCATTTTGTTAAGGTGTTCTAACAGAAGATGCTTGGTGAGAGATTCCAACACTATTAAAGTATTCTTGAAGCACTTAATTGTAGAATTATGTGCCATTGTCAGTTCTTACACTAATGACAAGAGCTTGAAGAAGAACTGCGATTTTCTTCAGAAAGGTTTTAATTACTTCTGGTGCTTCATCTTTAGATCTGAGAAAATGTAGCTACGTGTAACAAGAGTAATCATCCATAATGACCAGAACATACCGCTTTCTATTAATGCTTTCGACTCTCATCGGGCAACACAAATTCATATGAAGAAAGCGTGGTAACATTTGCCTTAGAATTTGGAGACTGGGTTTGGGTGGGTGAGATCCCTTTTGCTTTTTTTCCTTGCTTATCATGAGAAACAAAGATTGTTCTTTATGATATTGAACTTTGAAGAACCGTGACGAGATCGTTTTTGTGCAAGTCATTTATGGGTCAAAGTTGAGTGGGAAAACGTTGAAGCCATTAACCATGACTTGGTAGAAAGTAGCACGAGCCAAGGGGGGAGCCATTGGAGAAGCCTAGGCCCATTTCATAAGAATGATAGTGGTAAAGGTGTTATATCGTTTACCTTTTTAACAAAATCGCCACCTTGAGATTTCTGACGAAATAGGTATTTCTTCTAAAAGTGACCTCTAATATTTGAAACCATCACAAAACGCCCAACCCGAGAATAGGTTATGCCCCAAGCCCCTTCAATGAAATAAACCCTTAATGTATTAATATATTTCCCTCATTGAAGATCACCAAAACCTGAATTACGAGCAACATGATCATATTCTAAAGCGGACTGTTCCCAAAAAACTTCCAACACGAAATTGATATAAGCTTAGATTCTCGGTCATTATTGCTTGGAGCAACCCGTCGAAGCACCATAAAACAAATTTTAATAACCACCAAGAAAAGAGTGGGATTTGGAAACCGTATTGCTAGAAGGTTTCCTGAGGGTTAGAAGTACAGTGCTTATCACAATAATGGACCCTTTAGAGACCCCAGGAATTATTATTTTTCCATTACAGTCAAAAGTTCTTCCAGTTGGTGACCACCTACGGGTAATACTAGGTTCACTAGGTGTAGGTGAAGCAAGTCTTTCTTTAGACCCTACTTTCTTAGGTTTCTTAACCTCTGGCTTTTGTTTCTTACCATGAGAATTCATGTCATTCACATACTTAAGCACACATACATCATTATTAGTAGTAATTAAACATTGCTTACACATAGCACAAACAACTTCAGTTTTAGCATTCCGAATAGCAAGCTTAATGTTATTACATTCAAATGACATATGTTTCTTATTCTTAGAAAGCAGTAAATTCCTATGGTGTTCTTCTACTTCAACTTCTTTGTTTTTAATGCAACTACTCTTAGACATAGAAGGGACCCTATCATTCTTTGTGTAGAATATTAGATTATCTAAACTCACTATCGAATGAATGAAGAACTAGAGAGAGAAAGAAGGTATGAACACTTCTACAGAGAGAGAGGAAAAGGAGAATATAAGATTAGTGAAACTGAGAAAAGTAAACAACCAACCCTCTTCAAGTTGTAGAGAGGGGTATATATACTACATAAAGGGCCGGTTTAGGGAGGTCTTGTGGGCTTTACATGGGCCTTGGCCCATTTACCTAATTAAGGTTCCAAATATTACTATACGAGCTATCTAAAGATATAATGGAAGTGACCGACACTTTTTGTGATCCTAACAATCTCCCCCTAAGGGAGGTCACTCCATTTTACAAAAACTTAAACCTAGCATACTATGCTTTGTATTCATTCTTATGCTCGCAGACTTGATTTCTTTACTTCATCTTGTGAACATGATGTAGTGATCTTTGACTTTAGGCTTTAGCTTGATAACTTGAACTTGACTTGTATGTGATCTTTAGCTTCTTGAAATCATCAACCAAGCATAATCTCTTATTATCAGCTTGTGATCTTTTTCCATCTTGGAGTTGCACAATTCGACCGACATGCTCATACTTTTTTGATTCTTTGTCTTAAAAGCTTTAATAATACATCTTTCTTGAAGTTCCTTAACTTTAGCACTTCGTCGCTTTAAGTAAGACGTACGGTATGAGAGTAGCGGAAGTCTTGAAACATGTACTTGAGCTTTCATGATGTCTTTACAAATGTTGGTCGAGTATGAGCATGCGGCTATAAATCTGACTCGTCCTTGACTAGGTGCTGCCACCATCAGGAATATCTGCAGGTTTAGGTTAGTGATAATCAACACATATGGACGAAATAGGCTTTTTTTACTTTTGTCGAATAATAGTTCCCATACCACGGTGCACTCTTTGAACAGTATGAATATTGCCTGTTATAGATTAGAGTTTTCAAAGAATCTTCTTGATAGGTTTCGCACTGTACTAACCGTTTCTCATTACCAGGAGCATCTCAAAGCATAGCACTACGGTATACAAGTGAAACATGGTTACATCTCACCAATTGAAATAAAAACTGATTTGAAAAATCAATCGACGTGTCACTTGCTAAAGTGTTTTTGCGATACATCAAGAGTTTTTTAAGCATTTCAAAATTCATCAATCGTCAATTCATATACTGGAACAAGTTTGATTCATATAGAATCACACCATCGTTTCTTTCCAGTTGTCACAAGCTTGATTCATATAGAATCGCATAAGTTACCTACCAAGAGCTTATTTGATGTTGGCTCTAGCAGGATTTCCATTGTCATTGTGAAAACTTTAGTATAACTTAGATATTCTGGCAGTATCACAAGGATAATGCGTAGGACTCTTAAGATTTTTCCTTGTTATCACATTGTGTGATTTAGCAAGTATATTATGGATAAGTGTCCTAATGAGATTCATGGATGATCTCTTAGATCTAGACTCTATAGTGCACATTTGGTTTTAGTGATCGGAAGCTGGAGCTGACTGCTACCTTTTCAATACCAACTAACTTAGAGTGAGAAAGTCGATACAAATGCGTGTAATCTCCATGAGAAATGAAACAAGAGTCTATTGAGAGACCTTGAGTGGCTACGGAGGGTTGTGCATAGCGTCACTGGGTCCATGACTATCTTCAATACCAGACAACGTCTTAGTGTTTCTGATAGCATATGTATTGACAAGGTTTCTGCCTAATTGTATGGAGGGCTTCTTTCTTTTCACCCTTTATCCTTACAATTCTTTTTCATTCTTCAACCCCTTCAGTGCTTACCAAGACTTCATGACTAGTACCTTATTGGGTTTATTCCAGTACTAGCTCCATCTCAGTGTGCATTAATCCCTTAATCTTACTTTTACTCCTTTTTATATCATACCTAAGGACTTCTACACTAACTAGTGGAGTATCCCTGGGTAGATCATGGGAATGAATACCTATACTTAACCACCTTATAACTCCAATACAGTAATTTGAATGGTCGGTCTTTGGTACTTCTACATTTAAGCTAATCACGTAACCATTTGCTCCCCCTTTATATATGCATCGATTATTCGAAAGAGTTTAACACATATATGGGTTAGCATACACTGGAGATCTTAAAATCACATTATTAGCCGTATATTTTAATCACTTTTCTCCCATTTTCAAAAAATGTTAAATCTTTTAATATTTTGGATATATTAATTGATTTAAAACATATATGCATTCGGGAAGAAAAATGTTCCGGTTATTAACAAGCTGTATTAGAAACATTTTAATGCTCCCCTTCAATTTTTGAGGGTATTATATGGTGTTTGAGTACGTGAATTTGAAAAATTTTAAATTTACTAAGAAATTCTTGAAAATTCATACTCAAACACTATATAAGCATAATTATAAGTCAGACACTACAATATTTCATATTTTACAAGAATGATTAATTACGGGAAATTGACTTGAAATGGAGAAGAACAAAATATGACAACTTCATATTGTCCTTTCGAGCAGCCTGAGGTCAGTCCCGTAATCTCTCCCACCAATAAATTTCTCCAAGTTCCTTATCAACATTCTCTCATAAAGCTTCTTATCGATTGCCTTGATTATGATGAAAGACCTTTTCCTGTCTCGTTTACTCTATCTTCTCTTTGGCAAGTACTCCATCCTCAGGTTGGAAGCAATATCATGAAGAACATTTCTGACAGAATTGAGCGTCTCGTCACAAAACTTGTAGAGTTCATCTAACATCATCAATCTGTTTTCGTCGCGAAACTCATGTCTAATATATGATTCCTTTAAGGTTTGTTGTGAGCAATAATGGGGCATGTTGAGAGGTAGGATCTAAAGTATCAACGGCCTGGTGATATAAGCTTCTTTTGGTAGCTTACTACTCCTAGTTGAAGATCTTCTAAACGCGCATTACTGAATGACAACACTTCTGTTTAATAACCTTACTGCCCACATTCAAAGTCAAAGAGGAAGCATCTCTTATCTCTTCAAGATATGAGATTTTATTATTGACCAAAAGAAGTTGCATAACTCAATATCCACGCAATTGTTATCACGCATATAAAGAAATTTGGGAAGTCTTCCTCTTGAACTTGTGAGGCGAGTTTTCATCTCTTGGAAAACTACAATCTCTCTAATGTAACCTATAACATCACTTCATAACTTTTACATGGTTACTGCAATGATTCCTCTTCTTAGAGTATACATTATGCTTGGACATCTAGTGTCTAGGGCGAATCATAAAATCTTTGTTGTTTGGACCCTGTGGAAATAACCCCAAAGTGGATATATTTGTCGTAAGCAACCGTTCATCGACTCCCATAACGCCTAACCATGTCTGCGAATCACTTCAATATTATTCGTACTTAGCAGCTTGGTTTTTGTAGTAGAAGTTGTGTATTTCATGCTCAAGCATCTACCTTTCAGATACTCTAGGTCATTGTTGATAAAGTAGTCAGCAAGAACTACTTGACGACCTCTCCAACTATAAGCACTAGGTAATGGCTCTAAGATCGAATGGATATTGAAAGACCTTAGGATTATTTCCAATCAAGTCGATCTATGACAGCTTTGTAACATTCTTCAAAGTAATATTCAAGCTCCACTCAACTCTTGCATGTTCCCTTGATTTAGATTGAAAGTTGGTCCAACGAGATGCTGTTGAGTCAGGATTACAATCTTAAATATTCATAGACAGACAAATTGCGTGGAGAATTAATCAGATGCTTTCGATTGTTTGAGATTGACACACTCATCAATAGTGAGAGAGGCTTTTAATGCTTAGGATTTTGGTTGATCTAATCAGAGGAGGTCTGAAATCAATTTGTTTTCCAACATTCCATTCAGGATCAAAAGTCAGAGGCATTTCTGGTTTCTTGAACCAATCATGCTTAGAAGCTTCCTCGACATTGGGTTGATCCTCAATGTTACCCAAGTCACCTCCTTGATCTTGTAGCATCTCGATGTCTACAGTCTCAAACACTGGTTCCTATTCTTGCATAGACTTTGCAAATGATTTTGCCTGAGACTTGGTGCCTTTGGATGAGCATGATTGGGAATCTTTTGATTAGAGACTCTTGGAGGTTCATCATCCTTGCTCGACTTCATTTTATTTAACCCTTGGTCTGGTCTAGCTGGAGGTCTTCATCTTTGTCTTTGTTGTCACGGTTTCTCTTTAAAGAGTATGCTTTACCATAAGTGGCAAAGAGATCCTTGTCGAGCTGATAAGATTTGATCAGTGCATCATAGAGGTTTCTATGTTGTTCAGCTGCTCGATACGACTTACTTTTCTCCAACTTGTCTAACAGGATCTTCTTCAATTCAAACTATGTGAGAGATGCTGCTGCCTCATATGTTGATTGCGGTTGAGAAGAAGATTTAGCCTGAACAACATGCTCAAGTGATTCAGTAACATGCTTTGAGATTACAGGAGTAGCAAAGTCTAATATTTCCTTAGGTAAAATCTAGGGAAGTTGACTCTTGACTTCATCTTTGATCATCTGTTTTACTGATTTCTTAATGATATCAATGTATTTCTCTTTCTCAGCTTGAGCTTTCTTCTCAAATTCTACCATGTATGATTGAAGAGTTGTTTGAGTAGCAAATCCAGGTTCTGTACTAAATGTTTAGCCCGATTGCGGTGGGAATTGTGCGAGGATTTATGTAGAATGATCGACTTGTTTGACTTGAGAAAGTTCCATCTCCATCGCATACACTCTTTGATCAAATCCAAATAAGGATGCAACCTCTAGAAGCGCAGAAATTAAGGAAGTTGTTGATTCAGTAGTTGGTGCGGGAGTTGTGGTTGATTGTTGCAGAAGAGGAGTAACTGATGGAAGAGTAGTTGTTGTAGGTGCAAATAGGAAATAGGTATATGTGAAATAGAAGATGTCTGAGAACTTGGGTTCATTCATTGTGACCCTTGATCTTCAACAGAGAAGCGACGTCAGTGTCAACAGGTGGAACGTTATCGAAGTTTAGAAATTTACTAGCAAAGTTGGATGAAACAGAAGAGCTTTGCTTTGAACTTTCAGTCTTCTGTGAAGAAGTAAGTGTTACATGTACATCTTCTACGACTTGCTCATATGACGTTTCTTGAGAAACATTCTGATCAGCATCAATCATCTCTGCATCACCTTTCCTTCCTTTTTCATGCTCTGCTCTTAACAATTTCACGTCTACATCCTTATTCGTCATACGCTTCTTTATCAAATTCTTTGTTTTCAACATTTCTTTCATCATCATCAGTAGATGCATAAGAGTCTGGAGTACGCACTTACTCGTCATTCAGATTAAGATCATGATTCTCCTCTTTATCTAAATAAGTCCTTGCAGTATCACTAGCATCATTATCATCACCATCACTATCACCATCATCATCATTACCATATTTATGCACATCATCACTATCATTATCATCATCTTCACTATCTCCCCATGATTCGTTTTCATTCTCAGAGTCATATGTGGGCACATCGGGAACCCCTGGTTTAGTACCAGTTCTTTCATATGTACCTATTGTCTTGTCTTCGGACTCATCAGGAGCCTTTGGTTGGGAACCAACTCCATCACTTGAGCCACTTGCATTAAGCATATAAGAGTCCTTCTTGCTTTTCTGGAGAGCTTCTTTTACTTGAGCAGCTTCAAGTGATGCTACATCAGAAAGCAATTCCATGCCTTTGCCTTTGTCACCCTTAGTAGGTGCTTTCTTCTTCGATACAGACACACCAAGAGTATCTCTGATTATGACACCGGCTATTGATGAAGGAGTAGACTTCTTGGAAGGTCTCTTAACTCGTTTAGCTTTCTTGGCAGGTTCTGCTTCTAAGACAGAAGATATTTTCCTTTGAGGGTGAAGCATCTTTCTTGAACTTCCTTCTTTCTGAGCAACCTTTCAAAAGCAAATCATAGTAGTTTGTAAGCTTTTAGAATCTTGGAGTCTTTGATTAATCATCCCATCAGGAATTAGTGGTCCATACTTCTGACAATCTTTAGTTTTGGAAATAAACTTTAGAGTACTCAGTAGAGAATCATCAGGAACAATGTGAAGATTAATCCTGTTCCTTATAGATATGGTTTTGTCTTTGGAGATGAAATGATTGATAATGACTTTGTGAATCTTGGGTAGGGCATGTGCTCTTTGCGTGCTGAACTTATTTCTATGTTGTCAGCTTGAAACATAAAGTCTTCCCATAGTAGAGCAACATAATCAACATACTTCATGTTTGTACAGACCCACAGATTTGAGCTTGTTGATCCCTAGCCATCAAGGTCCTGTTGTTTACCCAGAGATGCACGATTAATGATAGCAGCAAATGTTCTCAAAGGCTGGTGCATTTGATCAGTATGGATTGCAGATAGCATATCACACTTGCTAGAATAACCAAGTTCCTTAATAAATGAAACCAAATCTTCTTTAGAAGGAAGTTTAACAAATTCTTGGTTGGGAAGAATCAGACAGATCTGGAGAATTTCACAAAATACTTCAGTATCAACTCGATATTTCTTCTTATCAAGCTTGAAGTTGTAAGCATTTGTATTTCTGATCTTCTTGATGGTATTCCAGAATTGATGCATGTAGATTTCTAGGACTTCAGCAGTGATCAGGAAAGACAGGATAGCAAGGAGATAGACTTTGAGAAGCTTTCAAAGTGACTTGAAATGGTATTCTTCTCTTTTGGCTTTTCAGAATGTAATTTTAGAATTACATCTTTTAATCTTTATCTCTTTCTTAGGAGACCAAAGCATTGTCCCGATGGCACATTGTTGAGTTGCAAACTAGATTCATGATTCTGGCTAAGGAAAATTCCCAATAATAGTTCATAACAACTAAAATTCAGATATATAACTAATTGACCTATTCTAATTCATATGGCTCAACTTGGATCAGACATTAGCAGGACAAATTCAACACAATAGCATGCAAATCTCAATACCAAGTGTAGGGAACGGAGACATAATCAGATAGCCAACTTAAAGTCAAAACAAACTCACAATAGATCAAAACACAGTCAAATTACATTTTTATATATAAATACTCGCGTCCTATTGTGTTATGTTCCGTAGCAGATAACTCAGAATATTTCTTTGGTCTAGTCACTCTATTTTCCTCAATTGAAGGCCAAATGAGTGGACCATTTTCAACGGATTCAAGGATCATTCGTCCATGTTGTCTATTTAACATGTATAGCTCCATTCTGCTTTTCCAAGAATCATACATATCCTTTTCCAACATGGGTGGACGATTGTCAGCACCCGAGAGAATTGCTTTGTCAGCAAGAGTCGTCATTGAGAAATTTGTATGTTGAAAGATTACTGTTTGATCGAGCGGTGATAGAAAGTAATTGTGTTTGTGGGTGTTGTCTTTTGTGTGTATTAGGTCTTGAAACTACACGGGATTTTACAATTCTTGACAAAACCAGGAAAACAATTAAGTGTTTCACGGGATTTTACAAGTCAAAGAAATAAACCGTATAATTTTGATTAAGCAATTTGAGTTTTAAGTTAAAGTTGCAAATTCGGTTAATTAAGCAAATTGCGAATTCGGGTGTTGCAAATTCGGGTACTTCTAAGTAATTGCGAATTCGGGTGCTACTAAGAAATTGCGAATTCGGATGTTACTAAGAAATTGCAAATTCGGGTACTTCTAAGTAATTGCGAATTCGGGTGCTACTAAGAAATTGCGAATTCGGGTGCTACTAGGAAATTGCAAATTCGGGTACTTCTGAAGAATTGCGAATTCGGATTCAACACAAAGTTGCCAGTTCAGATGGAACTAGAAACCTGCTAATTCGGGTACCACTGGAGTTGCTAATTCGGGTATCACTGGAGTTGCTAATTCGGGTATAACACAGAATTGCCAATTCGGGTAACACTGGATTTGCGAATTCGGATACAACAAAAAAATTGCAAATTCGTGTAACACACGGACGAAACTCAAAATCTTTAAAACACAAAAGACACCTTTTTGATTGTTTTTTCCCAAAATTTCTTGTACAACTAGTATTCTTAAACCTATAGGTACCTTAAAAATGACAACTTTATGGTTTTTAAGCCGAAAATTTCAAAATCAAGATTTGTACTTTATAAGGTTTTTCGAAAACAAAAGATGAACAAAAATGAGTTTTTCTTTGATCCAAAGCAAATACACCTATATCCAAAGATACTAGATCAACTTTACCTAAGTAAATGATCTTTTAGTGTATGAATGAGCTTCGAAATCAAAAGCAAAAGAAGAAGAATGCGTACGAATGGAAAAAAAATACTTCGAACCAAAGAAACAAACACAAGAACTAAGCAAATCACTCCATGGCTCTGATACCCATTGTAGAATACAAGTAATCTTTTAATATTCAAGTAAGAACTAGAGAGAGAAAGAGTGGAAGGAAGGATGTATTTTCTAGTGAGAGAAAGTAAAGAACATGAAATGCATTAAGGTGAAAATGAGAATACAACCAACCAACACCCTCTCCAAGGAATGGAGAGGGTATTTATACTCCAAATGTGGTCGGCCATGGGCCTTGTAAGGCTTTCCATGGGCCTTTGGGCTATATTAGCTTATAAACAAAACATTGACTAACTACGGGCTTTGACTAGTTAATATTGGAAGTGACCGAGACTTTTATTGTTCCTAACAGCAAGCCATTTTTGGCATGTTTTAAAGGCTTTTGAACTTCTGCTCGAACTTCATTACAACCTCGTATCATTATTAAATGACATTTCTAAGGCCGTAAATGTTATCAATTTTTAGAAGACATGCCAGAGATCTATATTTTTATATTTTTCTGACTTTTTTAATTTTGTATTTTGCTTTTATAAAAATTTTAAGAAGTGGAAAAATCTTTTTGTGTTTTTGTGATTTTATATATACATATTATACAGAGGATATAAGAATAGGTACCACCACTATTCTTCGGCTTCATCTGCCAGTTCTTTCAGAGTCTCAGGAGTAAAACTTCTCATTCCCAGCTTGTCGATAAGGAATTCAATTCTTTCTCGACATAGAGCCTTGGTGAAGATGTCCGCCAACTGATATTCCGTTCTGACAAAGTAAAGCTCGACGACTCCATTCTCCACTTGCTCTTTTATGAAGTGATATCTGATGTCGATATGCTTTGATCGAGAATGTTGAACATTGTTGCAGTACATTGGAATTTTATTGAATCCAAGGCCATAGTCGATAAGTTATGATCTCATCCATAAGACTTGAGCACAACAGCCGGACAAGGCTATATATTCAGCTTCCGTACTGGATATCGCATCATTTTTATGCCTTTTTGATGACTAGCTAACAAGTTTGTCTCCCAACAGTTGCATACTTTCAGATGTACTACGTCTTGTATCTTAACAACCCTTCCTTATTTTCCTAACTTGACAATACTAGTCTTTAGACTTTGGTTATTATGCTATTTCTTACTTAAAGCATAATAAACCTTATTACAAGCTATATTAAACTAAACAAAATAAAGTCTAATAACAAAATATAATAAAACCACACAATCGACACTTTTCATAAACCTACCATCTCCCCCTAAGGACGATATTCAGGGCGGATCTCCTTGTTCAGTGTCTTCCATTCACGTACATCTCTCATCTTCTCATTTGATCTTGATAATTAATCGAACTTCAAACTCTTCTTCAAACAACTTAAGAAACTCAAATTCATCATTTGTGAGTTCTTTTTGCACATAGCAATACTTGACATCATTATAATAACTCTTTAGACCTTCAAGCGTTCTTCTCAGTGTTGCATCACAAAACTTATGTATCTCTGACGGTCTCATCACCCTTTTCTCTTTCTTGCTATTAGTGTAAATGATTCCATGTACGGGCTCATAGACTATAGAAAACACATCATATTCTTCAATTCCTGGGAATGTAATTGTTGGTGCAGTGAGATTAATCTTCTGTTGATAGCTTTTGATTCCAAGTTGAAAATCGTGCACTCTTTCCCATATCACTGAACTCCTGATGAACACTGATAGAGACCATAGCAATCCTGTATTAGCATAATTAGGTACCTTGTTATTCATGATCAGCAGATACATGTCTTCAATGTCATTCTTATTGAGGTTCTTGTAATCTGAAGCCTGTTATATGACACTATTGCAATCATTTAGCTCTATCTTACCACAATCTCTGTGATAAACTTAAGTTCATGGACCCAATTCCCTAGTATTCTTGAGACTTGAACGATCTTAAGTTTGAATAGATCCGACTTCCTTCATTCTTCCAGGTTCTATTTTGTCTCCTTATGTAGAAGATCTTCGCATGAGGATTCTTCTAATTTTCAACACCATATCTTGCATAAGGATTACACTTCTTTATACACTTATTAACCCATCTGGAAGTCCGTTCTTCAATATCATCATCATTGAAGACAATTGCTAGAAATTTAACTGAAGGTGACAAACGACTTCTCAGGACCTGAATTCCTTTCTCCAACTACAAAGGTCTTTATTATCAGAGATAGTGCTGGATCTTCAGGATTCTCTTGACAGCTTTGAACAAATGGTGTGATCTTATTCGTAGGATGCGGAGAGACAAAATTTCCTTTCTGCTTACCCAAACAATGTCCCCTTTGCAAGAAATTCTTTCATCTAATCAATGTGATACTGAAGTCATCTTCCCTGCAGTACATCTCTGTCTTAGCATCTCATCCGCCATCTTCTTTAACTTAGCTTCATCAATTATCAAAGATATCTCTTCCATGACGTCTTGTGTTACTTGCTTAGTTGGAATCTAATCATCATCAAAAGCATAAGAATCAGTCCAGAAATCAAATTCATCATCTTGTTCTTGATTACCTGAAGTAGAAGATCAGGTCCTCTACACTAACTGTCCAACGAAAAATTGACTCCCAGATACATAAGGCTTCATACTTTAATGTCTTCTGCCTTTTTGCACTATTCTCCCCCTCATGATGAGCATCATCATGAGGATCGTCCTGATCTATTATGCGAACGGCAGAAAATCTACAAGCAGATTGTGTTACTTGAATCTTCTCAAACTTCATCTGGAGAGCCAACCAAGGGGGGGGGGGGGGGGGGGGGGGGGGGGGGGGGGGGGGGGGGGGTATATTGCTATGTCTTGTTTGTTGTAACAGAGGAACCAGCCTTCATAAGTAAGGTATAATTTGATGTTGTTTTCTGGAATAGAGGATGATTGAACTTGTGCCGGATGAACATGAAAAATATGACCCGACATATAACTGCGTACAGATGCATCAACTAAAGAAGGAATAGCATTGTCAATTGCGTTTTGAATCTGTGATGAAATCTGTGCCTGCATACCCCCACGTTCTTTCAAGATGGCTTTAGAGATTAATATTTCCGTCTCTTCTTTAGTCGTTTTCCTTTCCAGAATCAACCCTTTAGCAAGATACACATGAACTTGATCTCGAACTTGTGCAGGAACTTCCTTCTTAACTTGCTCCGTTACTTTCTCTTTCACCAACGAGGGTAGCGTTTGCATCATAACATCATGAAGATTATCGGCAAGTAGATCACTAATGCCGTGGCAAGAACATTTTCTGGAGTGCAAATAAGTAACCATATCGTCCTGTAATTTCATAGAAAGCAACTCTTGTTACCTTTGAATCGATAGGTTGTTGCTGATCATGTGAAAGAAGACGATTAGTTTTAGTTAACTTTGGTTCAGATGAACTGATGATAGGTGTAGGATGAATAACCGGCAATTCCTTGGATTTCTCTGTATCCCAAAGATACCAGAGTAAGCGATTCCCTAGATGATCTAGTAGGTGAGGGAATTGGTGAAATCCTAGTCTTCCTCTACATTCTTCCCTTCACCCTTCTCTTAACACAAACACATCATTAGTTCTATCATCTTCTTCATCATCAACATTTTAACATGTATAACAATATTGGTAACCATCCTTACCATGGAGTATCTTATCTAGTTTCCACCACCGGGTCCTCTATAGTCATCTTACCTCCTTATTTCTGAACATCTATACCACCTCTAGACATTCCTTATCACTCCTGGTCTCTAACCAAGTCCGGGAATATATTGTCATCATGCATAGGGGTGAACTATCAGCACATTCTCAGGATCTTCAACCAAGCTTCTTCAAATCTACCTTAGCAGCAAGTATTCGTATACCAGTGCCACATTTTCTCTTGCTTCTTGTTCTTCACGACTCTTGTGCTCAGCAAGACTTACTTGAATTATGTCTTGTAAAATCATCTCATCAGCTTTTTCTGTTGATGGCACTGGAGCAGGTGGTGTTAGTCGTGCAGATTTCCTTGACGGTAATCGAAAACGAATCACAGTTGATCGTTTTGGAACACTTGACTCAGCTGTCTCCGTAGCAGGGTTAGGTGACCTAGGGGTGCTAGGTGTCCTATGCGTTCCACCTAGTTAGACACAGACGGCTAAGACCTGAGTCAGAGGACCAACTAGCCCAAACACCTCTGCATACATCTTATAATGCTCTGTAAGCTTCATCTCATCTGTGATCATCCATGCTGGTATCCGCATCCCAACCTTGTTCTTGTTTCTTCCTGAATTGAAGATATTCTTCATAATATCATCATCTTGAAGATTGTGATAAGCATCTCGAGCACGTCTTGAAATGTCAGGAAAGATAGTCATATAATGACTGATGATGATCTTCGTAAATCGTGGGTATGGGATCGAAGTGGCAGGATGATGAAGCGAATAGTAAATGCCTTCCCACATTAACTCCGCATAATCCACATGAATGTTATTGACAAAGCAGTATAACATTTGCATTATCTGCAACGGCGGTTGGTCCCATCCCGTAACGCGTGTAGTCAAGCACTTGGAGAATATCTTGCATAACGTCTGCCAAGGCTGTAGAAGACCAGATATCTTGAAATTAGAAACAGTCTTGAGTTCCATTGTAAATCCCAACACTTGTTTGTAAAATGGAACCATATCAGAGAATGATGGTGGTAGCACAAACGAGGCATGATTGTTATCATTTGCTTGTGGAAGATGAAAGATTGTTCTGAAGTCATCCAGTGTAAGCTCTTTTCTATCTAGCAAGAACTTGAGTCGATGCTTTGATCCGTCTTCTTTCAAAGTATGCCAGAACTGTGCCATATAAATCCAAGGTACAGATGCTGAAGCTGCAATGCTGAATCGTAACGGATGATTCTTAATAATATTCATCAGAATCTTGCTCTCTGATGGACATTGCACATGCTCCAACTCAACCTTCTTGTTTGCATCCATAAGGTCATATCGCTTGTTTGGAGGACACAGTTCATCTGGATGAACATCAGCTGCATGTTGTTGTTGTGCCATGATGATAACTGAATGAATACAATTGAGGTGTTAGGAAATAAATAATTCTTTTGACATTTTTGTCTTTTTCCTCTCTGTCTGTTTTTATATGTTCTGGCAATTCTTTTTGAACATATTTTTGATCAGTTTTTTTTTCTCATGTGCTCGTTCTTGCTTTTTCTAGCACATGCCATACGCTTTATTCGAATTATTCTTTTTATTTACCATTTTTGTGTGTTCTGGCATTTCTTTTTCGAACACACTTTTGATTTGCTTTTTCGCGTATGGATTTAGCTCTCTCTTTCTGTTTTTAGAATATCCTCACCAGAAATTCTTTGTGACATGATACTCTCTCAAGAAGGATGAAGATTTCTCTTTTGATTTGAATCAAGACACAGTTATGAAAAATTCAAGAGAAATCCTTCAACTTCTTAAAATTGTTTTAAGAAAGAGTATCATTTTGACACAATAACAGATTTTGAGAACTTTTTCAAAAATCATGTGACAAAACTTTTCATGATGTTGATAATATTGAATAATGTAATCACAAACCCACAACTGAATGGACACTAAGTCACTCACTCCTCATTCTGTTCATTGCAGAAAACGGCCGTAGCCGGACATGACTTAGTCCACTTAAACAATTGAGATTTGAAATTAACATATTCAAGTTATAAAAACTTTGATTCTTTCACATTTGATTATGAAGCCTAAACCATGAATACAAACACATCTAATTCAATAATTGAATGGACACTAAGTCACTCACTCCTCATTCTGTTCAATGCAGAAAACGGTCGAAACCGGACATGACTTAGTCCACTTAAACAATTACGAATAGACATATATGATCCATAGCATAGAATTCATGAAAACTTGTTTCTTTGCCAAAATTATTTGTCAGATTTTCAGCACACTAGAAACTGATCGTTTTGTTTTTCACAGACATTCACACAATAAGCATTACAATCATGAAGCAACAACATTATTACATATACAAAACACTTTCACAAAACCACAAACAATTAAACTGATTTTCACCATTAACCTTTACTGAGTTTTGACTTTTGTTGACTACCGAGTTTGACCAGTTGACCTTACCGATTTTGACAATTAGACTTTTTACTGAGTTTCAAAAATAATGACTTTTGTTACCATAAACTCAATATCATCTAAGTGTTTAAATCATTGACAGATTATAACCTGTGCACAAAGAACTAAACTCGGTAAAATAACAGATTCGGTAATGTACTACCAAGTTTAATCAAAACTCAATCCTAACCATTCTATGATCATTTTATGGCCTTAAGTCACTTTTTACACTAAATCTAAGCCTAAGATTATGCGCACAATATCATAAGCTACAAAACATTATCATAACACAAACTCGGTAAACCTCATCTTTACCGAGTTCAAACTCGGTAATCCCAAATTACTCAAAAACACCTAAGACATATATATCCACTTACGTTTGAGTAAGAAGTGAAATTACAATCGTTGTAATGAACTTAGATAGCGTAAAACAGATTTCTACTCAAACTCAGTAAAAGGATTCGGTAAAAAAGAAAAGTAAAAAATGAAATTAAAATCCTTTATATAGCCACCGAAAACAGTTTGGAAAATTGACATTTTCAGTCCCTGTACTTAACTTTTACCGAAAACTGTTGAAAAATTGTCACATTCAGTCCCTGTACTTAGTATTTACCGAAAAATTTTGAAAAATTTACACATTCAGTCCTTGTACTTTAGCATTTCCAATTTTTTGTTTGTGAATTTACACAAACTCCCCCTTAAACAATGAATCTTTTCAAACACTCCCCCTTGAAATAACAATTATGTAAAATTCATAGTCCGAAAATGAAAAATTGTTACTTTTTCAACTAAAACTCCCCCTCGAAAATATAACATTTCCAAATTTAGTCATCATGAGAGTTTATTATCAAAAAGATGTTTGTGAATGAAAATTGTAAGAACTCCCCCTTGGATCATGATTCCGTATTTTGCAATGTAAAAGGTTTTAATAAGAAACTTGGAATCATGAAACAAAAGATTGTAATTCTTTTTTTTTCTTTTGTTTTTGAAAAATTTATGTACATGTTTTTTATGCATGAACTTTTCAAAAAGATAACTTTGTCAGGCTTTCCAACTGAGTTGGAGTCATACATCTCATACCAATGTGATGAACTAGATACTTAAAGCATTCTTTTGGAAGCGCCTTAGTAAATAGATCCGCAAGTTGGTATTCTGTCCCGATAAAGTAAATTTCCATAGTACCCTTCTCAACATGTTCTTTAATAAAATGTACGGATGTCATTGAGATGGTCTTAGAATGTTGGCACCGTGATTGAATGTAATAGAAATGGCCTCTTGGAGTTACTCAGTACATCGGAATACGATTGTACTTATATCCATAGTCAAGCAGTTGAGTACACATCCAAATTAATTGTGCACATCATGCAGACATTGAAAAAACATTATTTCAGCATTCAGCAGTAGACATCGCAGTACAATCTTGTTTCTTTGAACTCTAACTCACGAGCTTTCCACCTAAAAATTGCAATCCTCCTGATGTGCTTTTACAATCATCTTTGCATCCTGCATGTTCCGCATCTGAATAGGGCTCAATTAGTTCCACACAATCAGGATCCTTAAGATACCATAGGCCACATTTATATAGGTATGTCTCCAGGTTCCAAATAGATCATTTGACCTCTTTGAGGTGTTTGACCGTAGGACGTGCTTGATAACGGACACATACAAAAGTAGCAAAAGCAATATCTGGTCGACTGGCTGTTAGGTACATAAGCCCTCCTATCATACGACGATAAGTCATTTGATAAGTAGGAGTGCCTTGTAATTCAGCATCCAGGTCTCTTTGTTGCCATAGGTGTGATCATGGTGAACAATTACATTAGACAATGTTTCTTTAACAAAATCTATTGCTTATTGTGAACTGACTTATGAATATGCCACGGGGAGATTGATGAACTTGAAGTCAAGAAAATATATTTAGTTCACCATCTCTGACATTTCAAAATTGTTTTTCATTAAGTTTGCAAAACGTTTTGAAAAATCTAGATTTGTTGAAACAAAAATAATGTCATCAACATATACTTGAATAAGTAATATGTCTCCCCCATGACATCTTGTAAACAAAGTTGGGTCAATGATACCTTTAGTGAACCCATGTTCAATTAGAAAAGAAGACAATTTGTAATCAATGCTCGAGGTGCTTGACTTAAAGGACCGTATAGAGCTTTTTTCAATCCTTGTAGACGTGATTTGGAAATTCTGGATCAAGAATAAACCCTTCAGGTGGCTGACATATACTTCTTCTTTAAATGGACAATTTGAGGAAAATCGTTTTGACATCCATTTGAAAAGATAGATTGATATTCTTCATTTATGAGCAGCCATAGCAAATAAACATCTGGAAGAGGCCTCAGCGAAGCAACCAGAGCAAATGACTCTTCAAAAGCAATGCCTTCTTCTTGTTTATATCCTTTAGCCACAAGACGAGTTTTGTTCCCAACCACAATATTTTCTGCATCGAACACTATTTTCCAAAGCCATTTTAAGAGAATAAAACATTCTTTCCAGTTCTGGTCGTGGAACGATGTTCCCAACTTAAAGTCTCTTAATATTTATATCAAATCATCTTGAATTGACTCATCTAACTGTGATCGTCCATAGCTTCTTTTGATATTCATTTGGTTCATATGTACACTGCTGCGGTTTATGCATACATGCAAACATCAGAATCTGTATGTAGCGTTGACGAGTCATTACAGGTTTCGATGGGGTCACCAATTACTTGAGTCTAGAAGATGATCTTTTGTCCAATGTAAGTTGAAGGTTGTTTACTTTGAATGGATATTCTGCACATATGATGTTCTAGGCCGTTGTAGATTGACTCAAACTCCTCATAGACTTAGAGGTTTATGTGTGTTGAACAAATTGTGCATGTACCATCAAAATTAGCAGAATCTTCTGATTGAATCATCAATCTGGGTAAGAAGATTAGAGAAGTTTATTCATTAGATGTAAGTATTAAAGGAGGCCAAATGAGTGTCAACTATGATTATAAGATGTGGTTGGTGGATCTTCATGTACTTGAGTCGGTTGTGCAACAGAATAAATAGGTGTTATCCAGAAGACTTATGTTCAAAGTACTTCTTCATAACATTGGGCTGAACAAATGTATCCAAATATTCTTTGGACAGGAAGTATTCATTGTTTTGCTGATATGAATTATGATTATTGAAATAGTTTTGAAGCTCGGGTTCTAAACAATCGTGTTCAGAAGCCATAGCTGTGAGCTCGTCAAATTTGACATGAATAGTCTCCATAATCATTTTGGTGCGATGGTTATAGATTCGAAAACCTCTTGATGTTTCCGAATAACCAATAAAAACCCCAATGTCTGCTTTTGGTTTCATTTTTCCAAGATCATCAAGGATCATTAAGTAGGATAACACAAATGAAGCCTTAAAAAAAATGATAATAATCTATATTTTGGTTTTTTCGACCATGTACAGCTCATAAGGTTTTTATTGTGCGTGTGTTGATGATTGCAGGTTTTGAGTAAAACAAGTTGTAGCCACTGCTTCAGCCTAAAGAAATTCAGGTAACCGAGAAAAGATAAGCATTGTGCGAGTAACCTCAACCAGAGTACGATTACGTCGTTCAACTACTCCATTTTGTTGAGGTGTGCGAGCAATTGAAAATTATTGCATGATGCCTAACTTTTCATAATGGGCTTTTAGATTCGCGTTCTTGAATTCAGTACCATTGTCAGTACGAATCTTACAAACTTTGGCTTTGTAATTCAATTGAGCCTAAGCAATGAATTTCTTGATGATCTCTGGAGTTTCATCTTTCGAGCGAAGAAAATAAACCTATGTATATCTAGAAAAATCATCCACTATTACAAGAATATACTTCTTTTCATTGATTGAGCTAAACGTATTGGATCCGCATAAATCCATATGGAAGTAAAAAAAATTTTCAATTAGGAGTGATCCACTTGGAATCCTATTTTAAGGTGGGATGGAGAAGCTTTCTTGCTTTTTCCCCTTTCATAAGCAAAACAAAGGTGATCCTTTCTATATTTGAACTTTGTAGACCGTTAACCAAGTCAAGTCTGGTAAGATCATTTATAGTACCAAAATTAAGATGTGACAGTCTTCGATGCCGTAACCATGACTTTGTTGAAGTTGATTTGGACATTAGACAAATGGGTGAAGAAGCAAACATGTCAGAAATGAAGATAGTATACACATTTAGATTCACGTCCACCCGTGAGCAAATCTTCCTTCCAGATTTCGTACGTAAATGTATTAGATACGAATAAGCCATTCTCAAATCTCCATTACAAAATTGTCCACGCTTAAAGAGATTATGTCAAGACCTTTCAACATAATATACATAACAAATAGGTGATATTGCCATTGAATATAATAGACATAAGCCTGTGGTTTGCCTGCAAAATTATCATTTCCAAAGCGAACGATGCCCATGAATTTCTCAATGAAATTTCTCAATAGTAACCGATCACTCGTCATATGCTTTGAACAACCACTATCAACAACCCATAGAACAATCTGGACTACCTGCAACACAAGAAGAAACCACACATGGACAACTGGGCAATTTGACTACCCATTTCTTAACAGAAACCAATGGTTTCGTAGATGAATGATTAGTATAAACATTTGGCTTTTTGTTAACAGGTGTCCAACTAACATCTGGTTGTGATTCAAACCACTTTTGCCATATTTTACTAGTTCAAATCTTGTTCATTATGAATGGGCTTAATGGTTTATCACGCACATTTCTTTTCTTAATCCTAGACGCACTAGAAACCTTATATCCTTAGAATTTTGAAGGCACTTTTTCTACTACATAAGCTATTAGATTTGGAAACTACATAAGTAGTATCTAAAGTCTTAGATTGTGTCTCTTTCTCAGAAAATCTAGTCTTAGGAGCTACGAAAGTAGTTTCTAAAGATTTTGGTATTCTAGAATTAGTGGAGAAGGTTCTACGAGCATTCGAACGCACATTCAATTTATGCTTTGCAACATATTTATCATGACAAGGAATAAGCACATTTTGCATACAAGAAACACATAACAAAGTTTTTGCTTTAGAAGCGTTTGCAACATCAACATCAATTACATTCTCCTTGTTTGAAACAACATTTGCAAATGTATTATCTGTTTGCTTATTTTTTCTAACATAAACTTCTTCTTTCTTTGCTGCATTCTTAGAGTCAAACTCTAGCACTGTTGCTTGTCATGTGATCTTCTAGACTCATTGGTCTTCTAACACTAGATGTAGCATTCATTCCTGTAGAAGATAAAACACTCTTAGTCTTATTTGTTTGTGATTCTTGTGTTGTGACAACTTTGTACATTCCTGGTCTAATGACATTAGTGTTTTGATTCGCCCCTATTTGTTTGTGAGGTGAAGTCTGTAAAGTGACTGGTTTTGACTCAACATGGTTTTCTTTTATTTTTGAAACAACCGTCTGCTTTTGAAAAGCATTTTTGTTTAGGGGTGTGACACAAAGAAAAGATTGAGAACCATTTGTCTTGTCAAACTTAGTATTTACAGACTTACCATTTTCACCATTTTTCATTCTATCTTTCAACTCAGATATGGTAGATAAAAGATTCTGATTCTCAGCACGAATAGCACCATATGCATAAGTTTTTTCAGATACATGAGCAATTAATTCATCCATTTCCTTTTGAGTTTGAGACCATGTCTTTTTGATTGAATCGAAAAGCTTTTTATATTCCATTTTGACATTGTCACGTTCTTTTATCAAAGATTGCACTTTAAAATCCAAAGACACGTTCTCATTCTCAAGTTTCTCCATTCTTGAAATCCAAGAGTAATCAAGTGGTTTTGAGTTTTTATTCTTCGAATATGAATCCCATTTATGTTTTTCTTTTTCATGTTGTAATTTTAATTCAAAATCAACACTTTGCTTTTCACATCTTTGAACATCTTTTTCAAGAATTTTTATTCTTGCCTGCAAACCCTCTTGAATCTCAAAAGATTTCTTTTTGAATTGTTCAAGTTCATCATTTAAGATCTTATCTACGCATTCATGATTTAACAACACACACAGCTCAACATCATGTTTGAGTGATGCTTCCAAAAGTTGATCTTTCAAAAAATCAGTTTGCTTCTCAATTTCATCAAGATAAATATCATTTTGCTCAAAAGCGTCTTTCATTTCTTTTATATCCCTTTGAAATAGATTCCGAAAGAAACCAAGATAAACCTTCAACTCGTTAAGAATTGGTTTGACTTGATCTTGACAAAAATCATTAATTTGAATTTCTGCCTTTGATGTGTAAAAAATGCTTGCTCTTTTACTGTTCTGTTGTACTAACAGAGACAGCTTTTCAAAACAACCTTTTATCTTGTCTAATTCATTGATCAAAGGTGACTCACTCGGCATAGTTTTTGTTTTCGAAATCTTAACAGAGGGAATAGAAGAAGATGAAAAATATGATTTGTCGCATGCGGAAAGCTCTTTTTTGTGACAAATTTTATTAAAGAAAAAAAACTGATTTAATTGTTTGTAATCAATTGTCTAACAATTTTGTTTGTTCACAACAGCAATTGGATCATTCATTTTTTTATTCATTTTCTGTTGACTTTTGAAAGCATCCTCTAGAGTTTCCTCATAATCTCTAACATTTAAAGGAATTTACATATCACCCGACCTAGATGCAACATATAACTTTGGACATTCTGAAATTGTTTGCTTGAGTGTATAAGGATTCGGATACCCCAAACCATGTTTTAATTGTTGGTCATACACAGACAATGGTTTTGGTCCAAGCATAAACATTCCTTGTAAGGAATTGCCAAGTTTCAAAATCAGATCAACATTCTTTTTCAGTTTGGCTTCAAGATCTAGGATATTATCATGATAAATATCTTCTTTTTCACTCATTTGCCTTTTTAAAATTGAATGTGTCTGTTGTAATTCCTCATTTTTCCGTTTGTAATTTTTGACTTCTAAATCTAATTTATCTCGTTGTTTTTTGAGATCTCGAATGATATCTCGATCACGAACCAATTGAGACTGAGCTTGTTTTTTATAACGTTTTGCTTGTTCATCAGCTTCAAGAAATTCGTTGAGATAATTATTATCCTTGGTTATGTTTTCCAAAATCCGATTCCTTTCCTTATACATCTCAAGCTGACTAGTCAAAGTCGTGTTTTGTTGTTGAACTGTTTGAGAACATTTTTGTTGTTTTGCTGCTTCCTGATATGCATTCCTAGCAAGTGTTTCTAATGCACATAGATCATGAACATGTGTATCTTTTTCAACACTGCCACTATTAACATTTCCTTTGACTGAATCAAATTGAATATTGCTATTAATTTGATCATTATCAATGGTACTGTTAATAATTTTAGTATGAGTTGGATACATTTGTTCATTATTCTCATCGATGGATAAAGATTGTATCTCACTTATGAATGCAGACTCATAGCTTGGCCCATCATCAGAATTTTGATCAGCTGGTTGAATTCTAGCCATTAAGCATATGTTTGCACTGAGTTCTTCAATTTCTTCCATCCTTGAAGCATCAGCAAAGAGAAAATCATTCTGCTCATCAGTAAGAATTACGCCAGCTTCATCCTGTTTTGCCAGCAACATTTGTTCCATGAAATACTTTGAGTCACGAACCCTTGGGTTTGGACAATTCCTAGCATAATGTCCTTTTCCACTGCAGTTGTAGCATTGAACAGTTGAAGTATTGCCTGAAGTCGAAGTTCGAAGAGTCCTTTGAACATTTCTAGTCTCATTTGAAGCATTCATTCCCTCAACAACTTCCTCTTGAACATAAGTTCGTCTGTTATTTCTTCCAATATTACCAAAATTTTTGCTTTGAATATTTACCCTGTCTCCTTGAATGATTGCTTGATTTTTGGTGTTGGACGAAGCACGAAGACGATTATTTGTTGGATTAGAGAAATTTTAAGTAATGGCTTTTGCAAGTAACAACATCGTAGATGCTAGGGGATCTTTAGAATTATTGTGAACATCATCCTGCTGGTACTCTTCATCATAATCAACCACAGATGTAGGATGTGTCACATAATAAGAAGATGTATTTCTGGAAGATGAACCCGTATGTGCTACTAGAGCCAAAGGGTTATGAGACTTTTCCAACTTTTTTGCCCTTGAAGCATTAACCAATTTCTCAAATTGCAGAAGATAATAAAAAAGATCATCGAACGAATCAACTGTCAATTGTTTAGCAATTCGAACTTGAGTCACATATTTCAACCACTCCGGATGCAAACTATTTAAAAACTTTGTGTTAATTGAAACTGATGGAAACTTCATGTTGTTTCGTTCTAAATCATTCATTAACTGAGCAAAATGATTGTAGACAGAAACCAGTGATTCCCCTGGTTCAGCAACAAATTGATCAAATTCGTTTGTAAAATGCGTTTCTCTATCAACTTGGTTTTGTATAGTTCCCCTCATCAAACGTTCAACTCGTTTCCACATATCCTTGGCCGAAGTACAAGAATCTACAGAATTGTAAATCTCATTAGGAATAGAAAGTAGAATCATATTCATGACTTCCATTTCCGCATCATAGTATAATAAGTCATCACCTTCAAGATCATCTACAATTTGCAACCTTGGTATTGTTGCTCCTGCAGGAGTAGAAAACTTAAACTCATAAGGGCCTTCATCAAGTGCTTTGAGAAGCCACTTCCGGTTATCTCTCTTGCGGTTAAGATATCGTCTGAATCTTACCTCGGCCCATGGATATAACTTAACACTTTCTGCATGGGTGGCCTAGTTCTCAGAACTGCTTCAGCACGAAGGGATTGTTGGTATGTTTTGGATGTCGACATGTCTTATGATTCAAAGATTGGATCTTAGTAGACGAAAATGAGTGATATTTGTGAGAAAATGTCCAAACTCGGTAACAGTAGTTAACTTCGGACAACACTATTCGCGGATAACAAGTAGGCTGAAAACTGATACACTTCTCGAACAGTACTCAAACTCGAAACACCTACGTAATTTAACAAACTCGGTATATACAATCTTGAACAAATCGCAAAATCTTCAAACTATTCAAACTCATAAATCTTCAAACTAATCAAACTCGGTAAGTCTAAATTTTGAAAAATTCCATAATTATAAATTATTAATAACCACAAATTCGATAAAACCAAAATTTATGATGATTAGATAATCCAAAAGTCTTTTAAAATCAAATTCGATAAAACCTTATTTGACTTCTGAATTTGTAATTTTTGAGAAAATTTGTTTTTCAACACTTCAAATCACGATAAAACCGTGAAATGAATGAATGTTATGACTTTTAAAGTTTAATTCCGAGTTTAATCTTAGTAAAACCCTTATTTCACAAATTCGATAGAACCGAAAATGTGAAATCTATAAACTTGATAGAACCGAGTTTGATTCTAAAATCCTAATATACAATTTTTGATGGAACCGAAAGATCGTATATATCTATTACAAGATATTTCTATCGAAACTACACTACTAATACTACTGAATTTGCTAAAATTACACTCGATAACTTCTGAGAACAAGAAAAACACTTTCGAGAACAAGAAAAACACTTTCGAGAACTGCTGAATTTGTAAAATTACACTCGATCACTTCCAATAACTCGAAATTACAGCCAAAACTAATCTCGAAAACTCCTATTCATCGACCAGAACCGGAAATACTTCAATCCTCATACGTGCATTCTAGGACGTGTAAAAACCTCTCAATCGTCACACTCTTATTCTCGTTTATTGGCGATTGATACCACATGATATGTCACATTAATCTTGAATCAATCATATCGAGCATAAAAGTGTAGAGAAATAGTAGAGGGATGCAAGTATTCAAATTTCAAATATTATAAAAGGAGGGAAAAGTGGAAAGGATTATTACAAAGGCATCACCCTCTAATGAAGATTAGAGGGGTATTTATAGTTGATGGAAGGAGGCTTTCCTTCCTTTATTTTCCTAACTTTATATTTCTAGTCCCTAGACTTTGGTTATTATGCTATTTCCTTCTTTAAAGCTTTATTAAACCTTATTACAAACTATATTATTCTAAACAAAATAAAGTCTAATAACAAAATGTAATAAAACCACATAATTGACACTTTTTATGAACCTAACAGTATGCTACCTTATCTGCTTTCTTGGAACAAAGTGGATACAAAAGAGGAACCATTGACAAGACTCTCTTTATAAAGAAGGACAAGAAGGATATCATGCTAGTACAAGTATATGTGGATGATATTATTTTTGGTTCTACAAAGAAGTATTGGTGTGATAAGTTTGAGGCATTCATGAAGAACAGGTTTCAAATGAGTTCCATTGGAGAACTCGCCTTCTTTTTTGGATTACAAGTCAAACAGAAAGAATATGGCATTTTCATAAGTCAGGATAAATATGTTGCAGAGATCCTGAAGAAGTTTGATTTAATGAGTGTGAAGCATGCTAGTACTCCTATTGAAACACATAAACTACTAGTTAAGGATGAAAGGAGAACTGATTGTAGTTGTACATCTTATTAGTCCATGATTGGTCTCTTAATTGTGTACTTGACTGCTTCTAGACCAGATATTATGTTTGCTGTCTGTGCTTGTAGCAGGTTCCAAGTTACTCCCAAAACTTCACATCTTCTCTGTCTGTGAGAGGAATCTTTTATGGTACCTCAAAGGCAAACCCAAACTAGGCCTTTAGTATCCTAGAGAATCATCTTTTGACTTGGTAGCTTATTCAGACAGTGACTATGGTGGTGCTAACCTTGACAGGAAATCCATAACAGGAGGTTGTCAATTTCTTGGTCATAGGTTAATTTCATGGCAATGCAAGAAGCAAACAATTGTGGCTACTTTAACAATAGAGGCTGAATATGTTGCTGATGCAAATTGCTGTGGACAGGTCTTGTAGATTCAAAACCAAATACTAGACTATGGGTTTAACTTCATGAATACAAGGATTTATATTGACAATGAGAGCACCATTTGCATTGTCAAGAACCCAGTTTTTCATTCCAAGACCAAGCATATAGAAATTAGGCACCATTTCATAAGGGATGCTTATGAAAAACAGTTGATTCAGGCGTCTAAGATTCACACAGATAACAATGTAGCTGATCTTTTGACCAAGGCTTTTGATGTTAGCAGGTTCATGTTCTTGGTTGTTACTATTGGGATGATCAATCAATATGCTGCATTAGTTAAGGGGAGGTAATATGACTTGTTGTATAGTTTGTATGGAATATTCTGTGAGCAGAAGGATCTTGACGATGGTGATGCTTTTCATGAAGTTATTTGGGTTATAGAGAGTAATTGGAGAGAGATATAGATGGTACTAAAGCGCTCTTGTTGCCAAACTTGTTAAATTATTGTTTGACAAAAGTTAGTACCGCTAGTGCAAAGTTAGTACCGCTGGGCAAAGATAGTACCGCTATAGAGTCGTTAGAGAAAATACCGCCAAGGGTCTAAAGTGTAAATTGTAACGGTTTCTTCGTTCTTGGGTTTGTTCAACCTATATAAACCTATCTCAATTGCACAAGTTACTCACATAATATCTCTTAATCGCTCTCTTCTAACAAACCCTAATCTTTCAATCACCGACGATCATTAATTCTACAAAAATAGCTGCTCTTGAATCTTGCCCTAAACATAACATGATCGCTTACTTGGAGAAGACTGATGGGAATGCTGAGTTCCATGAGATTATAGACTTTCGTACACGAAGCTCAATTCACTATGCTCTCACTGTAAGTCCTGTGGGTACTTACTTGCATTTTGTTGAACATTTCTGGATGTCTGCTAAGTCCAAAACAATCAACAATGTTAGGTATATTAATGCCAAAGTTGCTGGCAAGCGTGTGACTATCTCAGAAGTATCAATAAGAAGTGATCTTCTTTTTGATGATGCTGATGTGATAGATTCTTTAAATAATCAGGATATATTTGATACTATTCAACTAATGGGGTATGGGGGGATTTAACTATTTTAACATTTAACAAAGCCCTATTTTCACCCCAGTAGAGATTTCTTTTTCATACCATGAATCACTGCATAAGTTCTGAAAGTACTTCTTGGGATCAAATTGCCACTAATATTGCCACAACAGTGATTTGTTTGGCCACTAATCAACATACAATTTTTCCAAATAATTTTTGATGGTATGATGAGACACTTGGATGCTAAGAAAAAGTTTGTTATGTATCCAAGATTTATTTCAGTCTTTTTAGCTAACTAGTTAAAGAATGTGCCTGTCCCATTAGACCACTTTCCTATTAATGCTTTGACTTCTAAGGTTTTCTCTTTTATGGTTAAAAAGGGTAAACACTTCTCAGGGACTGTCACACCTTTATTTAACTCTATGTTGGGTTCAAACCAAGAGGATGAGGGGTGAAGCTTTCAGAATGAACTTAGAACCCTAACCCTAAAACCTCTCTCTCTCACCTAATTATGTCCATTTGAAAACACTGATGAACCCTATCAACCCTTAGACTTCACCTTCTATTTCTATTCGATGCTTAAATCCAGAGGGTTCTGGTGAGAATCAAGGAGGTCAGTCATCCAGTGATAGATCCCAATCAGGGAATGAGGATGGTCTGACACTCCAAACTGTATATGATCTCTTTATCTCTTTGTGTACATAGGTCACAGCTCAAGCTAAATAAATTAAAGCTTTGAAGGCTCATATTAAAAAGCTTAAGAGGAAGGCCAGACCTGTTATCTCCCACCACAAAGCCTGGATGAAGAGTGTTTCCATGAAGAAAATATTGGCAAAAAAGAAATCTTTAAAGAAAAAGAGGATGCTGAAGGAGTCTGTATCCAAACAGGGGAGGAAAACTGCCAAATCTATACCAACTGCACATAAGGATCAAGTTTTTAATGATCTTGATGATTCTGCTGCAATGGACTACATGGAGACTGATATTTACAATGAAAAGGGAGTAAGTACTGAAGATAAAGTTATTACTGACAAGCCAAAAGTTAGTACTGACAAGCCAAAAGTTAGTACCGACCAACAAAATGTTAGTACCGACAAGCATGGTAAAGGTACTGCTGAACCAAAGGATGGATATTCAGAGGAAAGTACTACTCCAACTGCTCTTACAATAACTTCAACACCTACTCTAACAATCTTTGGAGATGATGAAACCATTGTTGAGTTTTTAGTATCCATGAGCCAAAATAAGGCCAAACAAAAAGGAGTGGAGATTAAAGATGCTGAAGACTCTGATAGACCAAGGCCTACTTTAACAAGATTTGTATTAACATGGAAGCCTCTTCCTAAGATTGATCCAAAAGACAAAGGCAAGAAAGTTCTTGAGGAGGAAGCTGAGTCAGATGCTGAATCAAATGGAGTTAAGGAAGCTGAAAGAAAGTTGCTAGTTTGCTAATGATTGAAGATGGTGGCCAGAAAATTTTTTGAAAAGTACAAGAAGAATAGGGAAAGCAGAAGAGGAAAAGAAAAATGATTAGCATGAAGAAGAAGTACGAAGCTGCTCTTATAACAGGATTATTGGTATGTGTTTTTATTACACCATACCTTTTACCATAAATATGAGTTAAATGACTAAATAAACGTACCAAAAATACGTCATATTTGTATGTTTTGCATTTATATTGTGTTTGGGTTAAGGATATTCTAAGGAACAAGCTCAAAATCTCGAAGCCATAAAAACGGACAAACCGATAGCTCGCACGAGAACGGAAAGAGCGTGAAGCAAAAGCGAAGAAATCAAAGCCAATTCAAAGTCAAAGTCAACCCAGAAAAGTCAACGGTCAAAGCCGAAGCCAAAAATTGAAGAATACTTAATGGGCCCACCCAAACCCATCTAATGGGCCGGGAAATCCCATTAGTATATTATATAAAGATTTCATAAGTCTTTAAGGCTTTAAAAAGCCCCAAACCAATTTTACATATTACACGACCCAAAACCAAAATTTTAAGCCCATTACCCTTTAACCCCGTTAGCCCCAAAACCTATTAACCCCACTTCTGTTAAGTCCTTAGGGACTATGGGTGCAAAAACCCTTTACTCCTTCAAGGGATATTATTGCCAACCCCTCTAAACATTTACCCCCACAAGGACTAAAACTACAACAATAATATATAACTTAAGGGATCATTTTTCCTTTTCTTCAATTATCATTACCCTGCAAATCCATAACTACTATTTATCTTCTCCAGACTTCCCGCGCCAAAAATCCACTGCACTATTCCATTTCTTCTACACCTTGTAGACCACCACCTCACACCCTAAGACCATAACTCCAGCTTGGCATGACACCTAGGCAATCCTCTAAAACTCTTATTGTTCATGGGAATAGAGACCAAAAATTTGATGGATGAGTTCATTTAGCTTGGGGGACTACTGAATCTAAAGGGCTTGGTCAATTAAATGGTTTTACTCACACACAATACACACACGGCTTCCCTACTCAGCCAAGAAAGCACACCTCTTAAGAATATTTTCTTATAGCTTAGTATAATTAATGTACAGTATTTAAGACCCTTGGTGGCACCTAGTTTTTTTTCCAGCTTATAATTTATGTTATTTTTTCTTATTGTAATGTTTTCTTAAAAACCTTGTAATGATTTTAAGTTTAATGAAAGATTGAAGTTTTTATGTTTTACCCTGCTTTTTAAGTTAAAGTGTTTGATTGTTAAAACTATTTTATAAGCTCTCAAAAGCTCTTTTTATACCAAACTTAAACTGTTTACTTAAGTCTTGCAAACTCTTTCATAGTTTGTAAGGGTTAAGCTTATTTTATCAAAAATCACTTAAAAAGCTCAAATGGATGATAAGCCAAAGAGGAAAGGGCCTCTATTGTTGTACATAGCTTTGTCTCTTTAACAAGCTAGGAGCTTGTAGATTGCTTCTTTTATAAAGCTTGATTGAACCTATTTTGAGCAAGGGCTCTTGTAAGTTTCATTTTTCCATTTTTAGCTTATCTACTATTTTAGTGCTTATTATTGCTTATTGTCTGTTTTTGTTTGATTTTTATGCTTATTTATGTTAGTAAATGCTTATTTATGCCTGCTTATAGTTTAGATATCATTTATCTAAGTTTTTCTTAAATCTATCTTGAATAGCTTATATATCTAGCATTATCTGTTTCAGCTTATTTTAGTGCTTATAAGTTGTTTAAATTTGCTTAATATTGCTTAATATGCTTGTCTAACATCTGGTCTTTGAAAAGTTTTAGCTTAAATAGCTTTTATTAAGTTAAAAGTACTAAATCTGTTTCTAAAGGGGTGTTTGGCATAACTGTTTTATTGTGTGAAAATGGGTCAAAAATGGATTTTGACACTTGGGTCACTTTAGGTTAGCTTTAATACATCTTAAAATCTAGTTAGTTTAAGTTTTTAAGAATTAAATCTTAAAATCATAGTTTATCTAGATAAATGTTAGAATTTGTTAGAGTTTTGTTGGAAAAATTAGCTTATGTGATTTGATTTATGCTTATTGAGTTTTTGTGAAGTTTTTGTGCTTGTGCTAGTATAAAAAGTAAATAGAAACCTTAGGAATAGGTCTGCTATCAATGTTAGTTGTTCTTGTCAAAAATTGTCAAAAGGTTGTTAAGTGTTGAGACTTGAAAAATCAGCTTTTTCTTTTGATCATCGTGGTTTATTCAGTGTTTCAAAATGCTTTTTGATTGTTGTTATGTGTTTATTGATGTCTAAAACCAATCCTGTTTTTGTGGTTGTTTTAAAAGATTCATTAATGGTTTATGTTTCGAGGAGATCTTATTTTTAAGCTCAAAAGTTGTGTTTTGCAAAGATTTGACATTTTTTCTAAGTGTTGAAAAATAAACAAACATCTTTTTCATTAAGCTTTTAAGGGCTTATTTGTGTTTCAAACTCCTTTTTGATTAATGATTATTGTAGCTTATTGTTAGATCTTTTTAGTGGTATAACTCATTAAGCCATTAGGATCCATCTTTGAGCTTATTTTTAAGCTCAAAAGTGCCCCCCTTTGCTGTTTGCCTGCTGTTTTGTGCCATTTTTCTTATTTGGCTTATTTGTGCTTATCTGCTTATTTTCCTAGCTTATTTAGGTTTAGTATTTCTTATTAGTTTAGTTTAAGCCCATTTTAGCTTATTTCTTTTAATCTAGGGCTTATTTGAGCTTATTTGCAGTTTAGCTTGAAATTTTAAGTGTTATAGCCTTTTTAAGTTTTCTATCTTTTTAGCTTTTGTTAGTGGCTTATTTTTGTCCAAAAGTGCTTATTAAGTGTAGCTTATTATATGCCTTTGCTTATTTCTATTTTCATTGTGCTTATTTGCCTTTTATTAAGCCTAGCAGACTTAATTGTTTAACTAGCAGTCCTAACTTAAAAGTTAGTACTGCTGAGTTTTAAAGGCTCATTTCTGGCTAATATAATTGTTCTTATTTGCTAATTTGTGTTCCTGTTTGCTGTTTAAGGTTGCCTTGAGATCTAAGTTTGCTTATCTTGCTTTGTCATTTGCTTATTTGCTCTTGTAAGCTTTGCCTTTCTGCCATTAGTTTCTTAAGTATAAAAATAAGCATTCTGTCATTTTCATTGTGCTTTTTTAGCTTATTCCTTGGATTTCATAAAAAGTTTTAGTTACAAAAGAAGTGTCTTATGTTTTCTGTCCAAAAAAAATAAGGTTGTAAAAAAAATTGGCATTAAAAAAAGTTTGAGAATTAGGGATAGTCCCAAAGTGAGCCTAGACCGAACTGGCGACCTCTGCCTTCATCTTCCCAACGTTTTAAACTCCCCACACACAACTCATTCTTTGCTTGTCATAAGCTCAAACGTTTTTTATTTGAAAATACATTATAACTTTATCACCTTTTTGAGCCCTTTTTCCTTAAAAAAACCGTAGCTTGTTTAAGCTTATTACGGGCTTATTTAATAAGCTGGTATCACCAACTTATTTTTCTTGCATTCTTTACACCATTTAGGACTTTTCTTGTTTTTTAGAATTTTTCATTCTTATTTGTTATTTTTAATTATTTTTCGAAAGTTAAAATTTTAAAAAGTCTAAAAAAATAGTAAATTAATTTTAAAAAATACAAAAAAATAGCTTTTAGATTTAGAATAAATACTTTTAGGTTTACAAGCATTTTACCATTTTTAGATTTTAATTTCCATTTTTAGCTTTTTAAATTAGTTTTATAAAATAGATTTTTATTATAAAAAGTAGTTAAAAATAGTTTTCTTAATTTTTATCATATTTTAGATTTTTTTAAAGTAGAAAATCATTTTTTGCAATTTTTAGGGATTAATTTGCTATTTTCTAGGATTTTTAATAGATTAATTTAGTTTTTAATTCATAAAAAAATATTAAAAAGCCAAAAAAATATAAATCTTTTTTAGGAAATTTTCTTTTGCCAATTTTGAGGTTTACATTCAAAAATTTATTTTTTAGGGTCAAAACTTGAATTAGTTGATAATTTAGCGCGTTTTTAGGATCCCGGTTTACGTTTTTAGTTTAAATTTTTGTTTCCTTAAATGTTTTTAGTGTAATTTGCATTATTTCTCTTGTAGATTTAGAAAACCAATCAAAATTTGTTCCATTCAAGCATCGATATCAAACCGTCATTCGACTTTCCATTCATCTCTCATCGGGGAAACGACCCGAGAATATCATATACTACTCTGGATTTTATTGATTTTCTTTCTTTGAACTTATCAAGGGTCACTTGATTTGTTTTTGGGTTATTTAAGTAGTATAATATATTATATATTATTTATTATTTATATAACCTAAAGTTAAAAACCATTAATTTTTGGCGCCGTTGCCGGGGAGGGGTGTATTCGATTGTTATTTTCGTTTGACAATTCGTGTTTGAAGACCCTTCCTTGTGAAGTTATTTTTCTTGTTATAAAAAATATATATAAAAATCCAAAAATAATTTTCATTTCTTTTTAGTATATATTTATAAGACAAGAAAAAACCAAAAATATAAAAAAATTGTCTAGAAAAAGAAAAAAAAGAAAAAAAATCACCAAGTTGGTAAAAGAACACCAACATATAATACTTTCAATTGAAGTATTATCCATCAAATTAAACATTACCAATACAAGATTTTAAAACTACCTTTTGTGTCACTAGCGACGTACGGCTCACCTTTAAAAGTTAATTCTTTTAGAGAGCTACCGAGAAGCTTGTTGATTATTAGGTTTAAGTGTTTTATCTCGTTGTCCGTTATTAAAATTAATCTTTGAAAAATATTGTGAAAAAACCAAAAAAAAAATTGAAAAGTACAAAACCAAAAAAATTAGTATAAATTTTCTTTTAATTTTAGTGCATGCGCACTCGTTCTAAATCTCGTAATCAAAACTGTCCTTAACAACAAGTCCCACCGATTTTTGTTGAACCATTTAATCTTGAAGAACCAATTGAAAATCAAGCTCCTCCTGTAGTTACGATGGCCGATCAACGTACTATGGCGTAATTGCTCGAAGCACCCATCGAGGGGTACGAGGATGCAATCGTTGTTCCCGCAATCACCGCGGATAGCTTTGAGCTTAAGCATGGTTTACTTAATCTTGTTCAAAATAAGCAATTTTTCGGACATGACAAAGAAGACCCTCATGCTCACATTTGTTATTTCAACAAGATCACTTCTACGATGAAGTTCCTGAACGTCCCGAGTACGTCGGTTATTAAGCCTTATGCTTTTCACCATTTTCCCCTTCGGGGGGGCCCGCCCGAATTTGGGCTCGAAAAAGAACCCCCTCGATCGATTCTAACATGGGATGATCTTGTTTCAAAATTCATTAACAAATTTTTTGCTCCTTCCAAAACGACTAATCTTGGAAATGAAATCACGAGATTTCAACAACGTTTTGATGAAACTTTTTACGAGGCATGGGACCGATTCAATGATCTTCTTCGGGCATGCCCACATCATGGATTTTTAGAGTTACATCAACTTGATACGTTTTATAATGCCTTAAACTTGAATGATCAAGATTCGTTGAATTCCGCCGCGGGTGGTAATTTTTTGGATAAAATGCCCCGAGATTGCCTAAGAATCATCGAGAGCAAATCCAAAGTTCGTAATTCACGTAACAAACCGGTTGTTGCAAAAGTGAGTGCGAGCTCTTCTACCCCCAGTATTTCTCCCGATGTTTCCGAACTGAAGGAGATGGTGAAAGCCTTACTTCTCGATAAGAAATCCCAAGCTCCCGCTCCTGTGAAAGCGATTGAGGAAAGTTATGTTACTTGTGGTGGTACTCATTCTTACTGAAATTGTCCCGCCACCGATGGCAACGTTTATCATGACAATATTCAAGAATATGTTTCCCAAGCCGCCGCAACTAATTTCAATCAAGGAAATACCGGTTACCGAGCCCCGATTGCTAATACCGAGCCCCGATAGCATATCCAAATTCGAGACCTCCTCGGTTTTCCTCCGTTCAAAACAATCAAACAATCAAGGAAACCATCAAAACGTTACAAACCAAAACCAGAGGAAATAACCAAAACTTTTAAAACCAAAACCGTAGGGAATAATTACAACAACCAAGGGACCCACTCTACCAACCCACGGTTATCCAAGGACAAATTTATATCAACCCCACGACTAATCAACCTCCATTTACCAACTCCCGCTTACCAAGCCACGGCTCCTCAAACACAAGGTTGACAAAACCGATTTGAAAGCTACACAAGGGCTAATGATGCGTTATGAGAAACATGCAAGACCATAACCAAAACAGCAAAATCACATGACCAATTTAACGATATCTTACCAAGTTTGTGAATTCGCAATTCCGCCCTTCTAACCTCGGGTTCGGGAACTCTCCAAGAACACCGTTAGCTATAACCCGAGGGAAGATTTGAAAGGTATCACCACCCGAAGTGGTGTTGCTTATCAAGGACCCACGATTCCTACTACTTCTTCTTCTCCTCCTAAAGTAGTGGAACGTGAACCCGAGGTGACAAAGGACAAGGTGCCTCCTACTAATAACGGAAGTACCGAAGACGTCCAACCTCCGGTTGTCCACGTTGAAACTAATGAA
The DNA here is from genome assembly GCA_026074375.1 of Tanacetum coccineum. Taxonomy (NCBI): domain Eukaryota; kingdom Viridiplantae; phylum Streptophyta; class Magnoliopsida; order Asterales; family Asteraceae; genus Tanacetum; species Tanacetum coccineum. Next base: position 58,104 of record BQNB010005582.1, read on the forward strand.
CCAAATTTTGAGCCCGTTGTTGCTCCCGTTAGTGCTTCGATGCCTAACCGAAAACTGACAATTCCGTATCCTTCGAGACGTAATGATGAAAGGCGCCGTGAAAAAGCTAACGACCAAATTGAGAAATTCTACGAAATCTTTCGAGATATGAGTTTCGAAATTAGCTTCGCGGATGCTTTGATTCTTATGCCAAAATTTGCCTCGACTTTGAAAGCCTTAATCGGAAACAAAGAAAAATTAAGTGAAATGGCTAGAACTCCTTTGAATGAGCATTGCTCGGCGGTTATCCTAAACAAGTTTCTCGAAAAACTAGGAGACCCCGGCAAATTTCTAATACCGTGTGAATTTCCCGGAATGGATGAGTGCTTAGCCTTGACCAATCTTGGCGCGAGCATAAATCTCATGCCACTTTCCGTGTGGAAAAAACTTTCCCTTCCCGAACTTACTCCAACATGTATGACTCTTGAACTTGCGGACCGTTCGATCTCCAAACCAATAGGTATCGCCGAAGATGTGTTTGTAAAAGTTGGTGTGTTCCATTTCCCGGCCGACTTCGTAGTCGTAGACTTTGATGCCGATCCCCGAGTTCCTCTAATTCTCGGGAGATCCTTCTTAAAGACCGGAAGTGCTTTGATTGATGTGTACCAAGGTGAATTATCTCTTTGTGTCAGCAATAAGGCCATTACCTTCAATCTTGATCAAACTTCGAGATACTCGGCTAATTATAATGATATGACGAAGAACCGAATCGACGTCATTGAAATGGCTTATGAGGAGTATTCTCAAGAAGTTCTCAGTTTCTCCAATGTGATCGCGAGTGGGAATCCCACTCCTTATTATGACCCGATCGTTTCTACCTCTTCTCCGACCCTCACTCCCTTCGGGGATAGTGATTTTCTTCTTCTTGAGGAAGCCGATGCTTTCCTAGCTATCGATGATGAGCTAATTTCACTAGAAATTAATGACTCTTACTACGACTCAGAGGGGGACATTCTTCTTCTTGAAGATATTCTTAATAGTGATCCAATACCCCCTCCCAATCAAGGAAATTATTTGCCCGAAATTCGAAAAGAGCTTAAAGTGATTGAACCTAAGAACGACAAAACTTTTATTGATGAACCACCAATGGTCGAACTCAAGGACTTACCTCCTCATCTCGAATATGCATTTTTGGAGGGTGACGATAAGTTGCCCGTCATAATTTCTAAAGACTTGAAGGATGAGGAGAAAGTCGATCTAATAAAGGTTTTGAAGTCGTACAAGCAAGCTCTCGCTTGGTAACTTTCCGACATTAAGGGTATTAACCCGGAATTTTATACACACAAGATTCTAATGGAGGACGACTTCACACCGGCGGACCAACACCAAAGACGGGTCAATCCAAAAATCCATGAGGTTATCAAAAAAGATGTTGAAAAACTTCTTGACGCCGAATTAATTTACCCGATCTCGGATAGTCCTTGGGTGAGCCCCGTACATTGCGTACCAAAGAAGGGTGGCTTTACCGTTGTTGAAAATGAATTAATCCCGACTCGATTGGTTGGCGAGTATGCATTGACTACCGAAAGTTAAATGAAGCCACCCGTAAAGACCATTTTCCACTTCCCTTTATGGACCAAATGCTCGAGAGATTAGCGGGAAACGATTACTATTGTTTTCTCGATGGTTTCTCGGGTTACTTTCAAATTCCCATCGATCCTAAAGATCAAGAAAAGACCACATTCACGTGTCCTTATGGAACGTTTGCCTATCTTTGCATGCCTTTTGGGTTATGTAATGCACCGGGCACGTTCCAATGTTGTATGATGGCTATCTTTCATGATATGATCGAGAAAACAATGGAAGTCTTTATGGACGACTTTTTGGTCTTTGGGAATTCATTCGAAACTTGTCTCTCCCATTTAGACAAGATGCTTAAGAGGTGCGAAGACACCAATCTTTGTCTAAATTGGGAGAAAAGTCATTTCATGGTCAAGGAGGGCATAGTCCTCGGCCACAAGATTTCAAAGAACGGGATTGAGGTTGATAAAGCCAAAGTCGATGTCATTGCTAAGTTACCTCATCCCCACTACCCGTTAAGTGGTGTTCGTTTAAGGTTATCTCGGTTCATGTAAGAAAGAGATAGGTGGTTCTAGGCTTGTGCTATGTGGGTGGCTTAACGATAAGAGCATAGATCGTTTAACATGAAAGATTGGTGGCGGAATAGAATTTAAATCCGGTGCATCGCCGGTTTTCTACTGACTGTCTCATTAAGGATTTTTCCAAAATTTCCCGACCGATGACTCATCTCCTTGAGAAAAATACTCTGTTCATCTTCTCCGATGAGTGTATTCAAGCTTTTCAAACGTTAAAGAAAAAACTTACCGAAGCTCCAATCTTGATTGCCCCAAATTGGGACTTGCCCTTTAAGCTTATGTGCGATGCAAGCGACTTTGCCATAGGTACGGTCTTGGGGCAACGTCATGACAAACACTTTAGGCCTATACACTATGCTAGTAAAACAATGAACTAGGCAGAATCGCCTTACACCACAACGGAAAAAGAAATGCAAATCCGTGGTATGCTTCAAAAAATTCTGGTCTTACCTTATCTTGAACAAAAGCATAGTGTATACGGATCATATTATTTTCCCCGCCCTATAATATATCTTTCTAAAAAAGTTCCAAGCAGAGATTAGCTCCGGTGGGTTCTCTCTCCTCAAGCAGTCAAATTCAAGTAAATTGACACAAAAGGAGCCGAGAACCTCGCAGCCGATCATCTTTCTCGATTAGAAAAACCTCATGAAAATGTGCTCGACCCAAAAGAGATAAATGATACTTTTCCTCTCGAGACACTTAATATGGTGACTTTTCATGGTGACTCAAGTACCCCGTGGTTTGCGGATTTTGCAAATTACCACGCGGGGAATTTCATTGTTAAAGGGATGTCGTCCTAGCAAAAGAATAAGTTTTTCAAAGATGTTAAACACTACTTTTGGGACGAGCCGCATATTTGCTCTTGAAAAGGGCTAGGAGCTAATTATTGCGTTCTTAACCATTACACTCTATTTTTGGAATTAATAAGTATCGAAACAAGTCTTAAAGAGCCTACGGGTATATCTTGAGATACAAAAGTAGGATTTGCGGGAGGAAAAGTAAGTACACAATTAATATTTATGAGTAGTGTTAGTGTCATGACTTGTAATTGACAATGATCTTGTTTTTAAGCTTAGCATGGGAAAAGTGAAAAGTCGGGGATGATGAAGTTATCTTTTAGACACTTAATTGTGCTTTTTGTTCTATGATCCTAAAAGTTACCAATAAGGTAATGAAAACAATACATTATGTCGACACAAATAAGTTGTAGTTAGGTAGTTAATTATCAAGAAAAATCATAAAAAGAGAAAAATCTTTGAAAATGGGAAATCGGGTGTTTTATAACTTGTGATCTCTTAATTCTCTCAACAAAAATCTTTGCTACTTTTCAAAGGTTTAGTTTGGGGAAGTTTTGAGGTATTTGGTTATAAGGCATGTGATATTGCGTGAGGACACACAATCGTTTAGTTTGGGGAATTTTGATAAGTGTAGAATACACATATCCATTAATACCTAAAATAACCCAATTAAACCCAAAAACAGACCAAAAATGGCAAAAATATGCTTGTATTTGTGTTTTGTGTGTGCAGGTGCGGATATATCTAAAATCACAAGAAAACAGTCAAAAACGAGCAAACACGGACACGAGAATCAGAAGAGTGCAAAAAGAAGCCAAAGAATCAAAGCCGAAGCCAGAAATATCAAGCCTCAGTCAAAAGCAGTCAAAACATGGTCAACAAAAGTCAACAAGACCCACAATATTCCATTTTAACCCTCAAAGTTTCACTAAAATCCAAAAATAGCCCCTCACCTCTTATTGGGCCTTAAAAACCCAAATGGGCCTTACCCGGATCCTAAAGCCCAAAACAAAGCCCACTTCTCTTTTTATAACAACCACAAGGGCCAAACTTGAAAATTTCCAAAGCTATTTATAACTAAAAAGAGTAAAAACAAAGAAAGGGACTGAAATTGCCAAGAGGGAAAAGTTCAAACTGAATTTACCCCGTTTTCAGTTATAAAAACGCGCGAAGATCCATTTACTGTTCATCGTCACTATCATTTTACTAACCAGGGTAAAACAAAGGGCTTTTGAAAATTAAAGGGTGCGATTGTCTATTCAAGTGGTCTAGTATACAATGGCAGGGTTATTAAGGTCAAATCAAAGCATCTCATTGGTTCTCTCAAGTTCTAAGCCACGTTAGCAATGGTAAAGCACACAAGAGATGTGGGATTTGCACTAAGCTCACTCACAAAGGAAGCACAAGCTGTCACATCAAGGAATGACAGCTTGGCAATCCTTGAGTGCACAATTTGATCAAACGGCCACAATTGAAGCTCAAATGATTGAAGAAATGATTGGCCAGGATTGAAAGATTGGAAAGCAAGGCAAGAGGGTCTGGAAGCTTCACCAAATGCCTATAAAAAGGCCCTCACCTCTCACACACACTATCTAGTTAATATGTAGCTTTTAGATTTAGTTTTAGCTTAATTTTCAATTTCTAGCTTAAATGTTCTTTTCAATCTTGTAATTTTCCTTTTAAGTAATGTAAGCAAACTTTTTATTAATGAAATTCAGTGCTTTTAATCTCTCAAAATCTCTCTAATTCATAATCTCTCATTTTTTAGAATTAAGCTAAAGCTCAACAAGCCCATATAAGCTCTCAAAAGCTCTCACAAGTCTCTAAGCTTGTGATAGAGCTCATTTTGTTCATCTAATCCTATTTAAACTCTAAAATCAGTTTAATACTTTGGAAATTTGGACAAATAAGCTATGGAAGGGGGATCTAAAAGGGAAGGATCCCCATGGACTATTACTAGCTTATTCACATGAATAAGCTAGAGCTTGTAGCTGATAATTGAGTTTGAGCTTCTGTTTAGCTGAAGCTAAAGTAAGTTTTCATTTACATTTTCATGTCCTTTAAAATTTAGTTCAATTTTAGTTCATTAATTAGATCTACTTATTTGCTTATTCAATCTGTTTATTTTTGCTTATTAGTTAGTAATTTACATCTGTTTTTAGCTTAAATAGTTTAAATCCTGTATTAGCTTAAGTTGTCTTTAAAAAACCATAAAAACCAAAAAATATAGTAGCATAGTTATAGAACTTAGATTTTTGCTTATTCAGTTGTTAATTCATGATCATTAAGCTTGTTTTAAGTAGTTAATTATCTGGTATTCAGGAGTTGTCAATTAGATTTTAATTTCTAAGCTTTTCTTAAATCTGTCAATTTTTTTAAGGGGTGTTTGGCATAAGCTTATTTGACCTTCTAAAGTCAAAAGTATTTAAATCAATAGGTAATGAGTTCTTATAGGTTAGATTTAGATATTTAGAAAATTTGAGCTTAATTTAGTGTTTCTAGCACCAGGGGAAATTTTCTCCAAATTTCACTTGGTAAATTTTTGATCTAAGCCCTCCAAGGCTTAGATCTTGCTTGCATTGTGTTTATACACTCTATTAGAGTGTGTTCAAGTGCAGGTTTACCCTTTTGGTAACCTGCACTCTTGGTTTACACTTGTGCAAAGTGTAGCAGTACTAACTTTAAGTTAGTACTGCTGTCACTTTTAGATTAGCCCTTAGTTAAGTAAGAATAGGATTTAGGCTCTTAAATTAAAATAGGTTAAGGTCTAGGTATAGCTTAATATAGAATAGGGCTTAATTTCCATGTTTAGCTTAATTTTGCTCTTAAAAAGTCATAAAGTCAAAAAGCCAAAAACAGTAGTTAGAACAGAATTAGATTTAAGATTTTGATTTCTAGCTTATAAGTGTAGGTTTTATGAATGAAATTAGTAGCTTATAAGTTGATTTTCTAGTTTGCAAAAGCTTAAGGTCTAATAAAGCTTATTGAGCATTTGAGCTTATATAGTTTTTGAGCTTATTGCCTTATTTCCTGAGTTTAGCATTTTCATCTTAAATTTTAGTTAGTTTAGAGTGTTCCTAGGTGATTTAGCTTTTCATTTTTAGATAGTACACATGATAAGCTTTCCAAAGCTTCTTTTGTTTTCAAATTTGAGCTTCTTTTAAGCTTTTTATAGCCGTTTTAGTAAAACCAAGGGGAAAAGCCAACTCACTGTGAACAGCTTATTCATAAGCTGTTTCAGAGCTTATCTTTCACTTTCAGTCAAAAAGTTTAGTTTTAAAGTTGTTTAAAATCACATTTTTAATAAGTTCCAATTTTTAGTTTTTCAAAAAAAGTCAAAAAAAAAATAAAAAGTGCAAAAAGTGGGGTTTGCCTGCCTCGAACCCACGACCTCCCACACACAACACACATGACTTACCAACTTGCTTCAATAGCTCATCCGTTAACCTTTCTCCACATTTAATTCTTATACACAATTTTTGCTTATAAGCTAAATAAGCTGTTAAGCTTATTTCGTAGCTTATTTTATAAGCTACAACTTAGGGCTTATTTTTCCTAGGTTTTTTATATCATAAGCTAATTTCTGTATTTTTTCTAGAATTTTTACTATAAGTTTAGTATTTTTAATCTTTTATTTTCCTTAAAAACTTTAAAAAATCATAAAAAATAGAAAAATAATCCGAAAAAATAAAAATCTTTTTTATAAAATTTTCTTTTTATATAAAGTTTGTAGGAAAATTAGTTTCACTTTCGTAGGGTCTATTTTGCAAAAAATCATTTTTTTAAGAACGGGTTTCGTTCCCATTCTCGGTTTTTAATTTTTAGCCCTCGTTTTAACTCCGTTTTCGTTCTAGTTTTTTTAAACTTCGTTTTTAGTCAATTAGAATACATTTAAAAAGAAAAATAAAAATTAGGTTTAATTTTGTAGAATTTAGGTTTTTGGCCTTAGTTTTAGTGTCCCGTTTCGCGTTTTTTTATTTAAATTTTGAAATTTGTGCTTTTTATTTAGTAGTGATAGTTTATCAAAAATATCTTTGCTACATTCAAATCAGAATCCAAGCTTAAACGAGGTTTCAATTTCACTAGTCATTGGGGATAACGACCCGGGTGATCATATTTGCCCGGTTTAATATACGTATTATATATTTATAATTAATAATTATTTTTTGAGAGTAGAATTTTTCCTTAGGGATCTTATTAACTATGGACATTTTAGTCACTTTTTTCGATTGCTTTACGTCTTATCATACCAACCAAACATTATTAATAAGGGTAATGAATTATTACATTACATCATTTATTCTATTACGTCGCTTATTCCATTCATTTAATATTTCATTACATCCTACCAAACGAACTCATTGTGTTTTAGATGCAATTACCGTTTCGAAAAAGAAAGGGTAGTACTGGTCAAAAGTGGTCAGCTAATAAGCTATTCTGAAAGTACAAAACAAATATCTTACCTGCACAACTAAAATGTAACCAATTCATAAAAAAAAACTCCACGTGTACTTGCACAACCAAAATGATAACAGTTCATAGAAAGAGTATATATGAATTACATATATATGAATTTCGTCTAATTCTTTTGGGTATAGTTAGCCTTTACAGCTCAACAACTTTGCGAGTTTAAAAGCTTACATTTACCACTTCTCGCGAACTTCCTTTGTTCAGTTGACCTTTTATACCTACACAAAACAAACCAAGTCTTAAACTCTATCATCGAAAAAAATCCCTTTTAAATTCAAGTAAGACCCACAGGAAAAGATGAACTTCTGGAAAATAGTGCTTTCGCTCCAAACCTTTGAATTGTACGAAATATCCATTTTGACCCGTTACCTAATTTGGTTAACCTTCCCATTTTGCCACCTTTTTTATAACTAAGCATAAAGATGCAAGAAATGATATAGTTGTAGTAATGAAGTGTTTGGGATAGTTTACTATATCTGCTTATGCTAATAAATTAATACTTGTGAGCTGCTTGTAATTAAGTGTATCAAGAAATAGTGTTTTGGATATGCATATTTTGAAACAAAATGCATTAATACTCGAAATAATTTTCAGCTATGGATCATTATTGATAAATAAGCATATTTAGTTGATTAGACAAAAACTTATTGACAAAAATGAGTAAATGACACTATGATAGTTGAGAGCATACGTCTTTATGCCCGTGTCTACTACTAAATTCATCACCGACGGTGTCTTTTTTTTATTAGTGGCAACTTCTGAAAATGCAAGTTTTTAACACAGTACATATATCTGCAATGCAATTCTATGTGCCAAAAGGAATCAAACAGAACACTAACATCCTTATACCTCCCACACGCATATCTAGCAGACAAAGACCTGAAGCAAACACCACTTTTCCAGCAAACTCTACTTAAACCACATAACGGATTATCAACTATATATTCATCCAAATGCAAAATCTAATTTCATTTTACTGTTAATGCACACAACTACACGGTGAATCACTGATGGTCTCGACCAATACTAAGAAATGATCTGTTTTTCCCTTATCAAGACTCGACCAAAATACATAGTGACAAAACAGCGTACCCTAGAGACCGGTTTTCCAAAAACATTATAACTTACGAAACAACCTGCTATGTCTAAAGTCAAACCTATTGAATCAGACAACTAATTAAGAGGCAACTAAATTACATACCTTATCTCAACTTCTAAACTGAATTCCTATACAGTCAAAATCAAATAAAGTAGATTAACGACAACTAAATTGCATACCGGATCTGAACTTCAAAACTGAATTCGAAAGAAAATATTTTCGTACCTTGTAGCCACCATTAAATTTGGCCAAGTTAACAGTGGTGCTATCCTTAACCGCACCAATAGCTTTGCGAGAGATCGCTTAAGTTCCCGTTCTTCCAGTTTCTTTATAAATCCATCCACCCTTGTTCCAAACACACGACCATTTTCTACAATCAGGGACGTTGACACCAACCGTTAGCTAAAAATATCAAAGTTTAAGAATTCTTTACTTTTAGAGCAAAATACAGAAACATTACTCACCTCCAAGTCTGGCACATGTTGCCGAAAGTTAACTCAAAGTAAATTCATAAACAGTAACATAGAATGGTGTATAGACCTAACAGTTTGAAAATAAGCCAGACACTTATGACATATAAGAAAAAAATCAGGTTTGGCTCAGATATGCAAGTGTGGAACCATTTAAAAGGGTATCCGACTTGCCATGGCTGCAAACACGATGTAGTGATGCCCCGCCAAGATACGGGTGGATGGCACCCATCACGACCCAGCAACTCATTGTAGTTGCAAAAGCATAAGTGCAGAAAAGCAATAGTATCATCATCGCCTACAATACACTTAAATTAACTTAACGTGCATCACGTATTCAAACCTGCGAGTCTAAAACAACCATAATTTTGGAAATTCGGTCCATTTTGAGGATACGTGACCATCGCAGCTCTAAGGGGTGTATACTTAAGCTAGGCTCGAATCTGCAAATAAGCAAGCGTTACTAAACACCCAGTATGGCTACAAGCACAATATGGGTGTCCCTTCCCTGTAAAGACACGGAGCTAGGTAAACTACGCTTATAAAAACTTTAAATGCAGAAAATTATCGTCATCGTCGTGTTTCATACTAAAGTGAGGCTCGGATCTGCGAATAAGGAAGCGGTACCAAACACCCGGCATGGCTGCAACCACAATCTGGGTGTGGCTGCCCTGCCAAGACACGGGGCTCGGTAATCTACGCTTACGCAAAATCTAAACGCAAAAAATTATCTTCATCGCCTCAATTAGTACGCTATACATTTACAACCTTAAACACCATCATTAAATAACAGCCACGAATACAACAACTGTCCAAGTCAGGCTGCCCTGCCAAGACACTAGCGTACCATCAAATGCCTGTCATGGCTGCAACGACAACCAAGATCAGGCTGCCAGGCCGTAACCTCCAAATATCGAGGTCCATATTGTTACCTGATATTCTTTTCGACCAACACCCATGAGAATATTATCAGGCTTTATATCGCGATGCGAAAACCCTTTATAATGAACGTACTCGATTCCCATACCAGATCGTATTATAGTTGTACCTGATCCAGCAAGTGACAAATACATAGCCAATCCGAACATTTGAAGCTAGGGCTGAGCATCGGGCCAAAACAGACCCGTCCCGACCCGTCCCGACTCAAACCGAAACCGAATAAACTCGAAATGCAGGACCGAAACCGAAACCGAACCGATTAGTACTCGGTCGGTTTCGGTATTAGTCGGGCAAATTAAGGATCGGTTTCGGTATTGGGCTATTAGGCCCGAAATTTCAAAATAACAACAAAAAAATTGTCACAGTAGCTGCTCCAAACACAAGTTACAGCATATGCAAATCCAAATTCAATCCAAATTCAACTTACAGTAGCAACAAATTAAATCCAAATCCATTACAGTAGCAACAAAAAAATCCAACAAATATTACAACAAACCAAATTCAATCATGCTTCAACATTCTTCTCTTTTCCTTGAGTTTGTTCTCCCTTTTGTTTGTCTAACCCCTCTTGAATTTCTAGAAAAACATAACAAACGATGAAACGAATTACAAATCTATAATCACAATAAAAAACTATGTATGAGTTATCGAGTTTACCTTTAGCAAGCTCGTCGTCTTTCATCAAATCTTCCAACGTATCCATAGTGATGTTTCTACTTGATGTACGAATCCAATCTTGCGTGCATACCAAAGCCTCTACAATGTTTGGCGCTAAAGAATTCCTATACGGGTCCAAAACGCGACCGCTCGCGCTAAAGGCAGATTCGGAAGCAACGGTGGATACTTGGATGCACAAGATATCTAAAACAAAGACACCAAAGTAGCAGTTAGTTTGTTTACTTTGTTTAACACGTTAACAAACTATGACAGTAGCAAGATATCTAAAACAAAGACACCAAGATATCATAACAAAGTTTGTTATAACAGTAGCAAAAAAAAATTAATTTGTTTCACTTCCTACACCGAACCCCCCACTACTCCCCAAACCCAATTAACAATCCACCAAAATCAAATCAACATTCAATTAACAATGCCACTTACACATTCAAACAATCTCATAGAGGACACACTCACTATGGCTTCAACCACAATAGGTCGCCAGTCAGATGGGGAATCACATCTTTTGAACCACTTAGAGTCATCACAACCTCAAACAATTTGCTGCCACTTATCAATCTCAACTCAACTAATTAACCAAATCACACACAAACAGGCTTAGACAATTAAAGAAACGAATAAAGAAGATACACTCACCATGGCTGCAACCGCAATAGGTCGCCACGTCAAGATGCGGAGAATCACATCTTTATTGAACCCACTTAAAGTCATCACAGCCTCAAACAATTGCTGCCACTATCAAGCTCAACTCATAAGAAGAATTTTTAGGGACAAATCACACTCTTAATCTGGACCCAAACAAAACGACACAATTACCATTTCTAGGAGCTAAAAAAGCTCTCTTATCTACCACATCATTAAAAATTAATATAGGGGATGCTTGTTTCTGCTTATGTATCATGCGTACGGCTTACTTGATTTTAGACATATGTTTAGCAATTTTAAACTAACAATGGTTGTATATTTTTAAAATAAGCCGTAAGCTGTATTTATAAACGGAAACAAACACCTCCTTACTTTACAACTTATGAGTTTATTAGACGCATGTTATATATCATGGCCCACTTTCAATAAATAATAAGCTCATAAGGTAAAAGATCCAATAAATGTAACAATCTCCAAACACCAAACAACAAAACTTTTATAAAGAGTACCTTCTTTAGCTAAAGCTCATTACGGCGAAAAAACAACCAACAAGAGCAACCATTACCAAATACCCAATAACACCAACTATAAGTACCTTGGAGTTTAACAAAATTATATAGAGTCCATACCAATCACCGACTAAACACCAAACATCCTTTTGCAGCTCGTAATCATACTCTCATCGTCACAAAGCCATGATCGTTACATGACATGGATAGCGGCACAGAAAGTTGTGTTAAACGGTGATGAATGAGACAGTAGAGAGCGAGAGATGAGAGATAAAAAATTCAGATCTAACTATGCTTGTGATGATGTGGTGGTATATGTTTTGTGATGCCCACATACCCCCCACGTGTTTAAATGTCTGATGAACCCGGCTGTGATGTGAGGTGAATGAGTCACGGGGCGGGTCATGTATATATTTAAATATTTGATCATATTGGGTTTTATAATTAAAAATGCTGGTTTGGATCGAGTTTATAATAAAAAATGCAAAAGGAGTCTGATGATTGTATATATTATACTATTTAATTAAAAGGCAGCCCTTGCTATTAAATGGCTCATTAATGCTACTCGGGTCAACCCGTTGGGAACCGGCCGGAATCCGCCAGAACCTGCCGGTCGACCCGGGTCCGACCCTATTTTTTTATTATTATACAGTAGTGGCTACAGTAACTGGAATAAAAAAAATACTTAATATCTATCCAAACCAACTCCAGATACTTTCGTCTCTCTCTCGATTCTTCTTCTTCCCTCACACGAGTCACTCACCCTCTCTTTACAATAATCTAACTACTCTCATAAAACCACTAAACCAAAAAACCCGTCATAAAAGCACTAAACCAAATGAGGCAGATGAGTATTCAAGCGAATTGGGTAAAGATTTAATCTTTGATATCGGTTTTGTGTTATTTTTAAAAATAAATGTGTTTTTGAAATTGGGTTTTTTTATGTTTTTTTTTAGCGTGAGTTGCAACAATTGATTAGTTTGAGTTTTGACGTACAAACATTGGATATTGTTGCTGAAAATCCGGATAAATTTAAAGTCGTGCAACAACTGTGGATTAGCCTATTGAGTCTGTGTTGGCGACGTAAACTCTAGAAACAGCATTTGGATACTCTGGTGTTGGCTGAATAAAATCACCTGGGATAAAATTTAAAGTCGTAGCCACTTTCACACTATGTCTCTTTGTGCCAGAACTAGATATACAAATCGACTTCCCAGTCAACCGCTTAACAATCGAAGTAATTCCCGCCATAAAGGATCAGCGATATTGACTTATCTAGACCGCACTTATGATGTACTCCCATCGGTTTCCTACTTATAAATAGTTTCTCAAATCTTATCATCTTTTTGAGAGCCCTTTGCGAATCTCAATGTGTGATGCTAATAAGCTTTAATTGACAATTAATTATCTCTACCAAGCTGTTTTGGTATAAATCTCATATCCTGAGTTTTTTTGGACAGGTTCGCCTTGGTGTTGGACATCTGTTGTTTATCTTATTGTTTTGAGGTTTTTGTTGGATTCATTTGTTAAAAGATGTCAAATATTATATCCAGGCCAATGATATATTTTTTTGTATTAATTGTAAATTGTAGTTGTTTACTTGGTTAGATGCGTATTTAGTTACGGAGTTTACGTTTACGTTTACCGTATGTGATTTGGTGAATTTATAGTTTTTTTTGGGCTTACAAGAGCTTATGTGTTTTCGGCTTATTTTGAATTTTTTGCACAACCATTTATATGCTCAAGAGTTACAAAGCATGCAATAGGCTCATAAAATATAAGACGGAAAACGTAAACGAATAATCCCAAAATTAAGTTTAACCAAACACCCTTTTAAACTTATTTTTTTGCTTATACATTTTCTTCCATAAGTTGATTAAGCAAAGTTGTGAATATAATTCACTCCCATATCAGTAGCCCAAACTTAGGGATCGTTAGTCATAAAATCCTTCTTGACAAATAACGAATGATTTAGATGACCACAGGTGGTATAAAATGGTTATATAGTTATTAATAAAACTGTTTTAATGACAGGTTCACAATGGTTGTGTGACCCGAGCGGCACTCATCGTGGTAGCATGTTGTAGACTTTCCAACCCCCTTTTAATCGAGGTATTTTGTGGAATGCAATACCTCTTTATATGTACTTAAAATGATTAACGATACTACAAGCTTATATATAAAAATTTAAGTGAATAAGCTTGATTGTGAGTATTATTTTAGACTACTGTGTTTTGAACAATCTATGAGAGTTCGGATGATTTTTTGGCCTGCTGCAAAAGAACAGCAATAAAGGAATGGCCATGTTGTTTTTGTAACGGGTTTTCAGTGGTATAAATGGGTGTTCGGGTTTAAGGTAAAACCGGACCAGTAAAATGTTCATTTGAAGCTGCTAATGGGGGGTTTAAGAGCTGATGTTCGTTCAGTATAATTTCATGATTCATGAATATATGTTTCGTTACATGATTTTGCGAGTGTATGGATGTTCTTATAAGTAAGTAAGTATTCGACAATCTAATGACGTAATATCATTTTTGTAGGTGACTCTATGAGTCGCGTGGCAAGATATACACGATTTACAATTCTGGCAGCAAGGAGTCACATTTGGCGATTGAGACCAGTGGTTGTGGAGCAACATAGGAGTCTTTGATTTACCTTTATATGCAGGACAACCTATTAAAAAAATTGTGTCAGCTAGAGTTTCGGGTACGTGAAAACAACGCTTTGTACTTGGTTACTTGAGATCCATAGTTTAGTTGCATACTCACGGTTGTTCTTTCCTTTAATAGATATTCTGGGCATGTAGGTTATGACGTGCTCGCCAAGCTCGACAGCCCACTTTTCCAGCCTTCCAAAATTTTATGTTTTTGAAAGAATTTGCCTTATTGGTTGGTCTGTAATTACTGCCACCGAGTGGGCTTGAAAGTATCGGCTTAACTTTCTTGCTGCATGCACCAAGGCTAACACCAGTTTCTCCATTAGAGTATAATTGATTTATGGTGATTGTAATGCCTTCCCTACAAAGTAGATCGGGATTTGCTTATCACCTCACTCGGCAAGTAAAATGGCGCTCACAGCTTCGTCAGTGGCGAAGACATACATGATCAGGGTTTCCCTCTTAATTGGGGTTGTTAGTGTAGGGAGTTCTGCCATTTGTTTCTTCATTTCTTTCAACGCTTTTTCTGCCTCTTCTGTCCAGACAAAGTTGCTTTTTTGATGTAGCGCTTTAGTGTTTTAAAGAACGGCAAATACTTTTCCATGGCTTTAGATAGGAATCTGTTTAGGCTTGCCAATTTCCCATTCAGGTTTTGAACTTCCTTTAACGTTCAGGGAGATGGCATGTTAATTACGGCTTGGGTTCTTTCACTACAAGCTTGAATCCCGTCCTTGCTAATAGCGTGTCTTAGGAACATCCCCTCTGTTGCTCCAAATGTGCACTTTTTGGGGTTTAGCTTTATATTTATCTTTCTCAGCGTGCGAAATGTCTTTACGATGTCCCTCACGACTTCATGTTCACTTTGACTTTTTATGACAAGGTCGTCCACATAGACTTCAAAGTTTCTCCCTATTTGGTGATCGAAAGCCTTGTCCACCAGTCGCTGATAAGTAGATCCGACATTTTTTAGCCCAAAGGACATCTTTTTGTAACAAGTTGACTGGTGTGAAAGGCTGTTTTTTCTTCATCCTCTTTTGCCATCTGGATTTGGTAGTACCCTTTATATGCATCTAAGAAGCATTATATTGGGTATCCGCATAATGACTCTGTTAGCCTCGCTTTTTAATGAAGCTGGCGTCTTACACGTGAATTGGACTAGTCTTGGACACTGCGTGTCATGCAAGAGTCATTTATGTAAACTAGGAATAGTTTGCTTTTTCTTTTAGTATAAACACCCCTCATGGCTCTCCATGAGGGGTGGTAGATGTTCACATGTATTTTTCTCTTTTCTTTTCTAATCTAATATTTCTTTTAGGGCTAGGACCTAATTATTACGTTTCTAACCATTTACTTTTATTTTTGGAATTAAAAAGAATCGAAACAAGTCTTAAAGAAAACCTTCGGGTATATTCTTAAGTAAAATCTAGAGAATAATAAAAATTATGATTTACGGGAGAAAAGTAAAGTACACAATTAGTATTTAAGAGTAGTTGTAAGTACATGACTATAAATACACTGATCTTGTTTTTAAGCTAAGCATGGGAAAAGTGAAAAATTGGGGATATGAGTTATCTTTAGGACACATAATTGTGCATTTAAGTCTATGATCCCTAAAAATTTCCAATGAGGTAATTGAAATTAATACATTATGTCAACCAAATAAGTTTTAGTTAGGTATTATTATCAATAAAAATCATAAAAAGAAGAAAATCTTTGAAAATGGGAATTCGGTGTTTTATAACTTTGTATCTCTTAACCCTCTCAACAAAAATCTTGTACTTTCAAAGGTATAGTTAGGGGAAAGTTTTGAGGATTTGGTTATAAGGCATGTGATATTGCGTGAGGACACACAATCGTTTAGTTTGGGGAATTTTGATAAGTGTAGAATACACATATCCGTTAATACCTAAAATAACCCAATTAAATCCAAAACAGAGCAAAAATAGCAAAAATATGCTTGTATTTGTGTTTTGTATGTGTAGGTATAGATAAGTCAAAAATCACAAGAAAAAGTCAAAACGAGCAGCACAGACAGGAATCAAAGAGTAAAAAAGAACCAATGATACAAAGCCGAAGCCAGAAAAATCAAGCCTCAGTCAAATCATGGTCAACAAAAGTCAACAAGACCAAAAATATTCCATTTTCACCCTCCAAGTTTCACTAAAGTCCAAAAATGTCCTCTTCTCCCTTAATGTGCCTTAAAAACCCAAAACCTTAGCCCATTTCCTTTTATAACAACCACAAGGACCAAACCTGCAAATTCCCAAACCCTTTTATAAACGAGAAAAGAAGAAAAGAAAGACAAGGGCCAAATGTGCAAACTCCTCAAAGTATAACAGTTTTTAACTGTCAAAATTGGGCGCGAAACACTTTTTACTGTTCATTCGTCTCCCCCGTTTCACCAAGCAGTTAAAACCAAGGGGCAAATCAAAATTAGAGGGTGCTTAAGTCAATTCAAGAGGTCTACACTAAAATGGCAAGGACAAATCAGTCTTATCAAAGCTCCTTACTAGCTCACTCTCTCGAAGGCCACGTCAGCAATGGAAGAAGCACAAAGGGGTGTGGGTTTTTGCACTAAACACACTCACACAACTAGCACAAGCTGTCACATCAAAGAATGACAGCTTGGCAATCCGTGTGAGTGTGAATTTGATCAAACGGCCACAATAGAAGCTCAAATGATTGAAGAAATGATTGGCCAGGATTGAAAGATTGGAAAGCAAGGCAAGAGGGTCTAGAAGCTTCACCAAATGCCTATAAAAAGGCCCTCACCTCTCACACACACTATCTAGTTAATATGTAGCTTTTAGATTTAGTTTTAGCTTAATTTTCAATTTCTAGCTTAAATGTTCTTTTCAATCTTGTAATTTTCCTTTTATGTAATGTAAGCAAACTTTTTATTAATGAAATGCAGTGCTTTTAATCTCTCAAAATCTCTCTAATTCATAATCTCTCATTTTTTAGAATAAGCTCTCAAAAGGTCTCACAAGTCTCTAAGCTTGTGATAGAGCTCGTTTTGTTCATCTAATCCTATTTAAACTCTAAAATTAGTTTAATACTTTGGAAATTTGGACAAATAAGCTATGGAAGGGGGATCTAAAAGGGAAGGATCCCCATGGACTATTACTAGCTTATTCACATGAATAAGCTAGAGCTTGTAGCTGATAATTGAGTTTGAGCTTCTGTTTAGCTGAAGCTAAAGTAAGTTTTCATTTACATTTTCATGTCCTTTAAAATTTAGTTCAATTTTAGTTCATTAATTAGATCTGCTTATTTGCTTATTCTATCTGCTTATTTTTGCTTATTAGTATTTCATTGAGCTTACTAGTTAGTAATTTACATCTGTTTTTAGCTTAAATAGTTTAAATCCTGTATTAGCTTAAGTTGTCTTTAAAAACCATAAAAATCAAAAAAAATATAGTAGCATAATTATAGAACTTAGATTTTTGCTTATTCAGTTGTTAATTCATGATCATTAAGCTTGTTTTAAGTAGTTAATTATCTGGTATTCAGGAGTTGTCAATTAGATTTTAATTTCTAAGCTTTTCTTAAATCTGTCATTTTTAAGGGGTGTTTGGCATAAGCTTATTTGACCCTCTAAAGTCAAAAGTATTTGTGCAAACCTTTTTAGACAGCTTTGAACCTAGTAATAAACATTAGGAAATGAGTTTGCATAAATTAGATTTGAAAATTTAAAGAATTTGAGCTTATATTAAGAGTGTCAGCACCAGGGCATTTTGTCTTAAACTTTTGGCTTATGGAAATTAGATCTAAGCCCTCAAAGGCTTAGATCTTGCTTGCATTTTGTTTATACACTCTAATTGAGTGTGTCTAAGTGCAGGATTTCCCTTAGGAAACCTGCACTAGTAGAGTTGCACTTGTGCAAAGTGCACCAGTACTAACTTAAAGTTAGTACTGCTGTCACTAGTAGCCTAGTTGTTAGTTAAGTTTAAGTAGATTTTAGGTGTTTAAATTCAAATAGAATTAAGTTTAGGTATAGCTTAATATAGATTAAGTTTTAAATTTTATTGTCTAGCTTATTCTCCTAGCTTATTTTGCTGTCAAAAGTCATTAAAAAACATAAAAAGCCAAAAACAGTAGGTTAGTTACTTAGTTTCTTAAAATCTTAATTCTAGCTTAAGATAGTAGTTTTTATAGCTTAAATAGGTAGATTATAAGTAGCTTAACTAGTTTTCAGAAGCTTATAGTCTAGTTATGTCTTTTGAGCTTAATAGCTTAATGAGATGTTGTGCTCAATACCTTATTTTCTGAGTTAGCTTGTTTCATGCTTAATTTCAGTAGCTTAAAAGTACTTCTAGCTTAGATTTCTTTGCATTTATAGATTAAGCTCATCATAAGCTTTCTAGAACACTTTTTATTTTTTACATTGAGCTTAATTTGAGCTTATTATAGCTGCTTTAGTGAAAACAATCCCAAACACTCACTTTCTGTAAACAACTTATAAATAAGCTGTTTTAGGGCTTATTACTTAGTTTTAGCTTATGTTCCTTTTGTTAAAATAGCTTATTTTAGTCTCCTTATTGATTCCTAGTATTTAGTTTTTCTTAAAAATCAAAAAAATTAAAAAAATAACAAAAAGGGGTTGCCACCACACTCGAACCCACGACCTCCCACACACAACACCAATGCCTTAACCAGTTTGCTTCAATAGCTCATCCGTTTTCATATCCTTTCATTAAACCTTTATACACCTTTTGGATTTATAAGCTAAATAAGCTGTTAAGCTTATTTCGTAGCTTATTTTATAAGCTACAACTTAGGGCTTATTTTTCCTAGGTTTCTTATAGCATAAGCTATTTTCCGTATTTTTTCTAGAATTTTTACTATAAGTTTAGTATTTTTAATCTTTTATTTACTTTAAAAACTTTAAAAAATCATAAAAAATAGAAAATTAATCAGAAAAATAAAAATATTTTTTATAAAATTTTCTTTTAATATAAAGTTTGTAGGAAAATTAGTTTCACTTTCGTAGGGTCTATTTTGCAAAAATTAACTTTTTAAAGAACGGGTTTCGTTCCCGTTCTCGGTTTTCAAGTTTTTACTCTCGTTTTAACTCCGTTTTCGTTCTAGTTTTTTTTAAACTTCGTTGTTACTCAATTAGAATACATTTAAAAAGAAAAATAAAAATTAGGTTAAATTTTGTAGAATTTAGGTTTTTGGCCTTAGTTTTAGTGTCCCGTTTCGCGTTTTTGATTAAATTTTAATTGTTGTTTTTTTTATTTAGTAGATATAGATTATCAAAAATATCTTTGCTACCTTCAAATCAAAATCCAAGCTTAAACGAGGTTTTAATTTCACTAGTCATTGGGGATAACGACCCGGGTGATCATATTTACCCGGTTTAATATACGTATTATATATTATATTATATATATTTTTGAGAGTGAATTTTATCAAGGGTAACTTGGTAATTTTCTTAATTTCTCTTAAGATTATATTTTTATAGTATAGTTTATTACGTGTATAAAACTTGCAATCAGTTTTTGGCGCTGTTGTCGGGGACTAGTGTTAAGATTCCTTCGTTTTACGTTTGTTGATTTGGTTTGAAGATCCTTTCGTCCTCGAAAGTTTCATTCTTGTTTTAAAATTCAAAAGTAAAAAAAAATTATAAAATATAAAAAGTAAAAAATATTTTCCTTTTCTTTTTAGTATAAGTAAAAGATAAAAAAAATAGAAAAATCAAAAATATAAAAAAAATCTTCCTTTTTAATTAAGAAATAAAAATCACCAATTGGTAAAAATACCAAAATATAATATTCTCAACGGAGGTATTATCATTTCAATTTCCGGTGAACTTGTTGGTTCCCAAATCGAACTAAAGATTTAACACTTGCCATTTGTGTCTCTACGAAGTACGGCTCACCTTGAAAAGCAATTTTCAAGAGCTACCGTGAAGTAGTTGATTATTTGGTTTAAGTCTCTTTCGTGTAACCGTTAAAATTCATTGTAAAAAAAAGAGAAAAAAAATTAGTGTAAAGTTTTGCTTTTTGATTTTTAGTTTTTCCTTTTTATGCGCACTCGTTCGCAATCTCGAAGACGTCGACAACAACAAACTCTTCCGGTTGTTGTTGAAAATTTTGATTTAGAAGAACCAATTGTCAATCAAAACATTGTTGCAATGGCCGACAATCGTACGATGGCCCAAATGTTACAAGCACCCATCGAAGGGTATGAAGATGCTATAGTTGTTCCACCGATCAATGCTAACAATTTCGAGCTTAAGCAACCTTTAATCAATCTTGTGCAAAGTAATAAGTTTACGGGTAGACAAGACCCTCACAATCACCTTCGATTTTTTAACAAGGTCACTTCAACGTTTAGACATCCCGAAGTTCCGAACACTTCGATAAAGCTTTTGCTTTTCCCTTTTTCTCTAGACGGTGAAGCCCGAGATTGGTTAGACAAGGAACCTCCTAGATCAATTCTCACATGGGACGACCTTGTTTCAAAATTCATAAATCAATACTTCCCACCTTCAAAAACCACTTACTATCGGAATGAGATCATTACTTTTTACCAAAAACCAAACGAAACCTTCAACGAAGCATGGGAACGTTTTAAAGGACTCCTTCGTCAATGTCCTCACCATGGCTTTTCGGAACTACGGTTTCTTCGGAAACTACACCACTCGTTACCTTTTTACAACTCTTTGAATTTCAAACGATCAAGATGCCTTAGATTCCGCCGCGGGTGGAAATTTCTTAGACAAGATGCCTTAAATTGGTTTAGAAATTATTGAAAGCAAGTCAAGAGTTTGTTACTCAAGGAGTCGTGCTAGTGATTCAAGAGTGAGTACGGATGCTCCTCTTTCTAATTCTTCACCTTCTAATAATTCTTTCGATATGCAGCAAATATCGCTTCTTTGCGGATAAGATGACTATCAAGATGTAAAAATGATGAATGGAAATGAAAGCTTTAGTTGTTACTACTCCCGCACCCGTCAAAGCGGTTGAGGAAGTATGTGTTACATGTGGATCAAATCACCATTTTAACCATTGTCCGTTATCCCGAGGTGGAAATGATTTTCCCGTTTTTCATGACCACATCCAACAATTTCAACAAACCGCAGCCGTTGGCAATTTTCTCCAAAGAAACCAACCTTCCAATTTGGCAAGTCAAATGAGACCACGGGATTCAATCAATCCGAAATGTTCCTACAACCAAAAACCGTTACCAAGAACTATTTCTAATTCCAACCAAACCGTAGAGGAATCTTTTAACCAAACCGTCCAACACAACATAAATCAGTTTATCAAAACTCCACATTACCAACCACCAACAATCAACATTTGGTTATCAAGCTTTAACCTCCGTTTCACAAATTTAAGGTGTGTTCTAAACAGATTTTTGAAAGTTATTCTAAAAGCAAATGATGCGTATATGAATAATGCAAATGAAGTTGGATAATTTTCAAAGGAAATGAAGAATGTGCAAAATCAAAATCAAGGTTTGCAAAATCAAATGGCAAATGTTACAAGTTTGTTAACAAGCCTTTGCACCAAGATTCATGATTTCGGCAATCCCAATCAAGCTTCAAGTTCAAGTACTTTACCGAGCAATACCATTCCAAATCCAAGGAACGAAGCCAGGGCAATAACAACTCGAAGCGGAGTTTCTTACGAAGGGCCATCCATTCCTATGCCTCCTCCATTTGTTAATCCGGATGTGGTAGAGGAGACGTCAACGGATCATGTCCCACCTCCTCTAACCCAAAAAGTTCAAGAGACAAATTCTCAAACAACAACAAAAGTGAATCAAGAGGGAATTGTCAATAATCCTAAAACATATGAACTTAAGCTTCCTTACCCGGAAAGAAGAAATGTAGAAAAAAGGCAAGAAAAAGACAAGGTTCAACTTCAAAAGTTTTGGAAAATGTTTAAACAACTTCATTTCAATATTTCTCTTGCGGATGCATTGATTCTAATGCCGAAATACACAAAAATGCTTAAAGATCTTTGCGCTAATAAGGAGAAACTTGAAGAACTTGCTAATACTCCGTTGAGTGAAAATTGTAGTGCCGTAATTCTTAAGAAATTGCCTGAGAAATTGGGAGATTCTTGTCGATTTACCATACCATGTGATTTTTCAAAGCTTAAATGTCAAGGTTTAGCCGATTTAGGAGCTAGTATCAACTTAATGCCTCTCTCGGTCTTTCATAGGTTAGGTTTTACCAACCTCGAATCAACCCAAATGACTCTCGAGTTAGCTAACCGTCAACTTTGTCGACCGGATGGGATTTGTAAGGATGTGCTTGTTCCCGTAGGAAAGTTTACGTACCCGGCCGATTTCGTAGTTGTTGATTACGCTCCCGACGAACAAATTCCTTTAATTCTCGGAAGACCATTTTTACGAACCGCACGAGCTTTAATTGATGTTTACGACGAAAAGTTGATCCTTCGTGATGGAAATGAAAGTTTAACGTTGAACATGCAAAGTGAAAAATCGAAACTTAATGGTATTCAAAGAGTTGAATCAATCAACATGATTGATATTTTTAACGTTCCGAATTACATTGGTTTTAAGGACTTATTTGCTCAGATGTATAGTGGCAGTCCCACTATTCAATCCGATGATTCCTTTCCTAGTTCTTCTCCGATGAAGACTAGTGATTCTACTTCCGAGGAATTCACCGATGAATTCACTCTTCCTAACTCATTACCACCGGGTGATGATGTTTCCATTCTTAAAAAGGACTTTCAAGAAGATACGTTTCAAATTATTTCAAATCCTCTTTTCGAATTCGATGATAGTTTCAAATCTAGCAACGTGAATCCTCTCTTTGAAGAGAAGGATAAGGATGTCAAGATTAAGTCTTCTTCTTCCTTCACACTTACTTCACCGGAAGTAAGTGAATTAGAAGCTTATCTTGAAAAAGATTCGATTCCACCGGGAATTGATCTTACCCTCCCCCCACCTTTGAAGTTTCAAGTAGCAATCCTACTTCACCTACTCTCACCGGAGAGATGGTTTGTTAATGGAAGACGCCGATGTTTTTCTCGTTGGTCCGATTTGTGTGGAAAATGATGACTCAAATTGCGATTAGGAAAAAGATAATTTGTCTCTTGGCAACTTACTTACATAAGAAACCAAAACCTCTTTCTCAAGAAGTTGAAGGAATCAAGGAAAAGGAAGTTGAAGAAGTTTCAAGCGATATTCCAATCGATACCATTGTCATGCCGATTAGAATCACTTTTGATAATCCAATTGATTTTAATGATCATTTCTCAAAACCAAAGGATTTAAAAAAGGACTTACCCATTTCATTTGACTCTACCACCACAAGTATTTTACCATCTCCTTTGTTAGATTCTGACTCGCCTTTCACTGTGGAGTTGTCGGCTAGAGTTATCTTGAATTCTCTCAGAAACGAGGACAAAGTATTCAAACCAGACATCCTAGTTTATCATGCCATTCATGATAAAAATCTTGTAACATTGGAGAAGGATTTAAAAGAGAACATTTCCTCCGGGACTCTTTTAATTTTCAAAGAACCGTCATTTCTTCTACCTCCGTCAGAACCTCCAGATGAATGTTTGAAGAATGTTGTGCTTGATTTCTACCAAAACCAGAAGACGTTTCCTCTAAATGTTGAAGATGTCAATTCCTTCACATTTATCATTTGGACTTTTCTTCCACATTTTACTTACACCAAGGAATCTCCTTTGATTTTCTCCTTTCAGAGTGAGAATTTTATTTTTGACCCCGGCATCATCACGTTTCATAATCCAGTGGCAGTTTCAATGAAAGTTTCTCGTTCTACGTATTGCTCTCCCTAAGGACAACTAAATTCAGGGATCGAGTCGAGCTTGCGACTCGGTGAACAAAAACAAGCCGCTTCGTGGGAGTTCACCCCATGCTTATCCTTTCTATTTTCTTTATTTTCTATTATCTTATGTGTTGTGTTGAGAGAGGCTTGTACTTTTTCCGATTTCTCGATATTTGTGCTTGTTTGTTGTGATTTTGTAGGATCAAACCAACAAATTCTTTGAAGTCTCTCGTGTCCGGTTGATTTTTCCCGTTCGACTCGAGCTTCTCATCCTTTGTGTGAAATTAGTTTGGGGAGATCCATATCCTTTCATCAATATCGATTAACGTTTATCTTTGCATACCTCATAAACGGCTTAGATTTACGTAGAGACCCGACTTTAAACATTGAGGACAATGTTTCGTTTTAGTTTGAGGAAGGGAATCTATTGATTTGATGTTACTTGCTTATTGTTTTGTTCTCACGCCCGTTTTCCCACAAAAATAACAAAAATTTTAAATTTTTAGTCATATAATAAAAATAAAAAAAATAATAAAA
The DNA here is from genome assembly GCA_026074375.1 of Tanacetum coccineum. Lineage (NCBI taxonomy): Eukaryota > Viridiplantae > Streptophyta > Magnoliopsida > Asterales > Asteraceae > Tanacetum > Tanacetum coccineum. The sequence continues at coordinate 82,826 of BQNB010005582.1, forward strand.
AATAATAAATAAATAAATAAATAAATAAAAAGTGTTAAGACACAAATGTAGGTTTTCCGCTGGTAAGAATAAGAAGTAATTTTTGACCCGATTTAGAGTTTCTATAAGCTTTCCTCCCTTAACAATTAATTATGAAGTTTGTGCTAGTCTCAGCAACTTTAAATAGCAAGACTTGAAATCGTTAGTAATGAAGACATGTGCTAATCCAAGTAGAATTTAAAGATGCCGATTGGATTATATATAGGCTAAGCATTGCAAATTATTTTGTGAAGAACAAAAATGAAAGTGTTTAGTTATAAGTCATGACATACTAAACGTAGAATAGTTGTTAATTTCTTTCAAGCTCATATGTATTAATTGTGGCTTTTTCTCACCATTAGTTGTTCACCTCTATATAATTTTGATAAATAAAGTTGTATGATTTTTTTTGGTTAATAATTAGTTTAATAGAAGTTTTTCTTAAGCTCCTTTGTGATTAGAATGATACACAATCAGGAATACTTAATTTTGCTTAAAAAATGCAAAAATAATAATAAATAATATCTTCTGCCAATTTACATCATCGTATCGGAGCATTGCCAGTTTGGAGTTTTCCATATAAGGTAGAGTCCCGGTGTCATAATAAGTAAATAACCCCTTGTCGACATGCTACTATGTGGCTTCGGATAAAAGGGCACCGACGTTACTACACTCTAATATAATACCAAGTCGACCCAGATGTTTTGCTACAATCTTGTCCGCAGGCGTGGCGATGTTGTAGCTTCCTAAAGGACTGAGAATAATAATGTTGCTTAATTTTGTCTTAGTTTGTACCTTAAAAAGCCTTCGGTATATGACATGAATGGTACCTGCTTAAGTAGCCTAAAAAAAGCCAAATTTTGTTCCCTCGATGTGAACTTTATTCGTGATTACATTTGAATCTTTGAAAAGGGCTAGGAGCTAATTATTGCGTTCTTAACCCATTTACACGTTATTTTTGGAAATTAATAAGTATCGAAACAAAATCTTATAGAGGCCTATCGGTATATGTACTTAAGTAAAATCCGAGATACAAAAGTAGGATTGTCGAGAGAAAAGTAAGTACACAATTAGTATTTATGATTTAGTGTTAGTATCATGACTTGTAATTATTAATGATCTTGTTTTTAAGCTTGGCAGGTGAAGTAAAATCTTGAATGACAAGTTATCTATTAGACACTAATTTGCTTTTGTTCTATGATCTCGCAAAGTTACCAATAAGGTAATGACAAACAACATTAAGTCAACTCAAATAAGTTGTAAGTTATAGTTAATTATAAAAGAAATTCTAAAAAAAGAGAAAAAAATCCTTAGAAAAGGGAAGTCGGGTGTTTTATAACTTGTGATCTTTTAATTTCTCAATCAAAAATCTTTGCTACTTTTCAAAGGTTTAGTTTGGGGAATTTTCAAGGTATTTGGTTATAAGGCATGTGATATTGCGTGAGGACACACAATCGTTTAGTTTGGGGAATTTTGATAGGTGTAAAATACACATATCCGTTTGTACATAAAATAACCCAATTAAACCCAAAACAGACCAAAAATGGCAAAAATATGCTTGTATTTGTGTTTTGTGTGTGCAGGTGCGGATAAGTCAAAAATATCAAGAAAACAGTCGAAGTCGAGCAAGCACGGACACGAGAATCAGAAGAGTACAAAGAAGCCAAGCCTCAGCCCAAAGCCTTTGCCAAATTTCCTTTTATAACATCTCCAAGGGCCATTCTTGCAATTTCCGAAAGTTCTTTATAACTTAAATGAAAGAGAGGGGCCAAATGTGTTAACTTCCCAAACTCTAACAGTTTTAACTGTCGAAAAAGGAGCGGGAACCCCTTTTACTATTCATCCGTCTTCTTCATTTCACCCCATGGTAAAACAAGGGGCAAATCAAAAGTTAATAGGTGATAAAGCAATTCAAGAGTCTACATCACAAACCCAGGGTCAAATCAGTCTTTATCAAAGGATTCATTAAAGAAGAGCCACGTCAACAATTAAAGAAGCACAAGTTTATGTAGGTTTTTGTGCTAATTTACTCACAAAACTAACACAAACGTCACATCAAGGGAATGACACGCTGGCGATCCTTAGATACACACATCTTGATCAAACGGCTACAAATGATGATCAAATGATGGAAGCAATGATTGGCCAGGATTAAAGATTGGAGAGCAGGGCTAGAGAACCTAGAAGCTTCAGCTTGGCACTATAAAAAGACCTCACTTCTCACACACACACCATCCTAGTTTTTTTTACGTTTTTTTTATCTAGCTTTTAGTCAATTTTTAGTCTATCTTTAATTTGTATCTTTCTTAAATGTAATTTCCTTTTTCAAGTATTGTAATCAGCTTCTTCAGTTAATAAAATTCAGTTTTTAATGTTTTAAATCTCGTTTTCTAAACTTTCATTTAAAGTCATAAGCTCTCTTATTAAGCCAAATTGTTTCAATAAGCTCATATTAAGCTCTTTCAGTCTATAAGAGCTAAATAGAGCGTTGAATTCAGTATTAACCTTAACTAAACTTAAATCAGTTTAATCCCATATGGATCGCATAATTGTATCTAAGCTTTTGGAAGGGGATATTCCCTCGAAGAGATCCAAGGACTTTTACTCTAGCTTAATTACTAAGCTAAGAAGCCTGTAGCTGCCTTAATTGGTATCCTTTGTTAGCAAAGATCAATAAGTTTCTCTTTTTTCATTAGCCTCTAATTCAGTTTAAAAGTTTTAGGATATATAGCTTAAAATGTTTAAATTGCTTATTGCTCATTTCCTTGCTTATTAGGGTTGATTATCTCTTCTAGTACTTTTTATTGTTTGTCTTCATCTGTTTTTTGCTTACGTAGTTATAGATCGTTAGTTATAAATTTCTGTCATAAAAACTGCATAAATCCAAAACATATTAGTTTAATTAGTTAATAATATTAGAATCTTACTTATTCATTGTTTAAACATGATTGTTAAAGTGTGTTTTTAAGCTTAGTTTTTTATCTGGTATTTATATTATCATTAGATTTCTCTAAAAGTTTTTCTCAATCCTGTCAAAATGATAAAGAGTGTTTGGTTTAGTGCTATTCTCAAAATGCAACATTAATATGGAACTACATATTAACATAATTTAATACTAGTGAGCCTATTACACTACCATTAACTAACTCCAAGTTAGTACTACACTGTTTTTATCAGTTAATACTGCTAGCTTAGATTTAAGTAAGGAGCTCAAGTAGTATTAAATTTAGTTGTAGCTTATCTTAAAATCAGTTTTAGTTTTCATTTTCTAGCTTAATTCATAGCTTAATTTTTCTTAAAAGTCAAATTGCATCAGCAACTGTTCACTTTGAAAGTACTGTTAAATTTTTACACTAGCAGTACAACACTCAAGTAAGTACTGCTGTGTTCTACAGGACAATATTTTAGATTAAAGGAAATTTTTAGGATTTAGCTTATCAAATTCAGTAGTTTTTAAGTTTTCATATAGCTTAACACAATTTAAGTCTTAATTTGCAACTTCTAGCTTATTTCCTTAGTTTAATTCAGCTGACAAAAGTCATAAAAACTTGAAAAATCCAAAAACAGTACTTAGATTCTTTAGGATTTAAATTTGTTAAATTAGCTTATAAGTCTAGATTTTATAGTTATTTGGGGGGAAGATGGAAAATAATAATTTACGTTGTCTTTTAAGTTTCAAAGTCTAGTTTCACAGCTTATTAATTCTCTACATATTTTGAAGTTTGTGGTTCTTTGCTTATTCCTGAGTTTGCTTATTTCTGATCACTTTCATAAAGCTCTAAAGTATTTAAGCTTTAATTTCTTTGCATATTTAGATTAAGCACATCATAAGCTTTCTAGATCACTTTTCCTTTTTAGAATTAAGCTTAATTTGAGCATTTTATGGCTGTTTAAGTAGAAGTAAGCTCAAAACCTCACTTTCTGTAATCAGTTTAGAAATAAGCTCTTCCTGAGCTTATTTGAGATTATTCAGACCCTATAGCTTTTTATTATTTTGTTCCCCTTAGTTGCTTTACAACTTGCTTCTTTGAGTTTTTTTCATAATAAGACACTTTCAAATTTCACCTTAATTCGGGACTTATTTGTTGTCAGGTATAGTCTTAGGGTAGGGAATTTGTAAATTTTCAATTTAAAATTGTTTACTTATAAGTCAGTCCCCTCCGTTAGTTAAGTAGTTTTACACCTCCGTTAATCCGTGCTCTATTTTGCACTGTTTATCTTTTAAGATTTTATTCTAGTTAGTTTAAGTTTTAATTGTTCAATTAAATTTTGTTTTTAGTTTCTTTCCATAATCAAATATCTGTGCTTCATTCAAATCAGGATCCGAACTTAAATCGTGGTTTCAATTTCACTAGTCGTTGGGGAAACGACCCGGGTGATCATACTTACCCGGTCTAATATACGTATTATATATTATATTATATATATTTTTGAGAGTGAATTTTATCAAGGGTAACTTGGTAATCTTCTTAATTTCTCTTTTAAAAGTATTATATTTTATAAATATTTTACGTGTGTAAAACTGCAATCAAGCTCAAAAGAGCTTGGTCTACAAGCTCTAGCTTGTTCAAGAACAAGCTAGTAAAAATCCTATAAGCCATTCCCTGTTTGGTTTAGCTTCCAAATAGCTTTTTGAGTGATTTCTTTGTGAACTAGTTCTTAAACAACATAAAACTAGAAAGTTTTCATTGTTTGAGTTATAAACAGCTTATAAGAGCTTATAAAGAGCTTTTGAAACTTTTTAAAGTAATGAAACAGTAGTAAGTAAAACAGGATTTTAAGACATAAACTCAAATTTTCATTAAACTTAAATGGAGTACCAAACTTTTAAAAGTAAAATTACAATAAGCTAAAAGGTAAATTAAATAAGCTGTAAATTAAAAACTAGGTGCTACTAAGAGCTTACACAAATCCTATGAATATAGAAAAAACTATTGAAGGTCATGGTGTCTTCATTATGCTTCTTCTTTGAGAGATTGAGGGGTGTGTTGTTGTATGAAGAGACTTCAATCTTCATCATAGCATCCTTATGATGCTCTCTCCAATCTAAACGATCTCAACCCTTTATTTTTATCTTCTACCTTGGACGAATGATGGTTTATGGGATTGCAAAGGTGGCAAATGACCCATGTGAAGTGGGGTTAAGGGGGAAAGAGATGTTTTTGTTATTTTGTTGCAGGGGGGCAGAGGCTGAAGATACATGAATAGGGAAATTTGGCGCCAAAATGGGGGTTTGTGTTTGTATTCTGTTTATGTGTGATAACAGGGGGGTGAAGTTTGTGGGTTTGGTGTCAAGATTGGCGCCTTGAACTTGTATTGTGTTGTTTGCAACCACAGTCCTTGTGGTGAAAATCATATAAAGAAGTTGGCAGTTTTGACCCTTGAGGTTATATTGTGTGTTTGCATGGATGGTCCTTGAGGGACTAATGGTGTTAACGGGGTAAAGGGTTTTGGGTTAATAGCTGTTACACATGATTGGGCCAGGTTTACAAATAAGGGTCTTGGGCCATTCCTATTGTCTTGGGCCCTTTTTTAAGCTTTAAGCTTAAAAGCTTAAGTCTTCTTTATGTTAAATGGGCTGACCCGACCCTTAATGGTCGGGTTGACTCATTTATCATTTCTTCGATATCGGCTTCAGTTTTCACTTTGACTTCTCGTTGTTGACTTTGACTTTTTGACTTTGACTTGGACTTTGACTTTTCACGCTCTTCTGTTTCGTGCTCGGTTTTGTCCGTTTTGCTTTGATTTTTGTCCTTTTCTTAGATATCCGTTACCTGCGCAATACAAATGCAAAACACATAAATACAAGGTATTCTTGGTATGTTTTTAGTATTTTAAGCATGTTTTCCTAGGTAAATGGTATGTGTAATTAAGCACATACCAAAATCCCCCATACTAAACTATTGCCGTGTCCTCACGCAATGCTACAAGTAAACACTTAAGAAAACTAAGAATCTCAATCCCCCTCGACTAATTACCTAGAAAAGTAGCTAAGTATTCATCAAGGGGAATTAAAGAATTATTAGCTTTGAAAAGCCCCGTTTTGACCATTTTTTATATTTACACTAACTACCACTTAATATTTTTGTATTTTTCTTTTTCTCAACTAATAACATATTTGGGCTTTCGTTATTTTTATAACCATTAGGGTCATAGAACAATAAGCGCCTATAGAATAATCTATATATGTCCAAAGGATAAATTCATCGTCCCCGATTTTTCACTTGTCCCAAGCCAAGCTTAAAAACAAAATCACCGTTAAATATAAGTTAAGATGCTAACACTACTCATATTTGTAACATGTGAACTTTTCACTCCCAACAATTATTATATATTAGGTGAATGTGCCATTTCGAATTTCAACCATGGATCAACGTTTTGTAAAATTACTATGCTTCACATTCCACCCGAGAATAATGAGTTTGAAGGCGAGATCATCCCATGTAGCGACTTTCATCTTGGCACATCCCAACCTTGCGGCTAAGTGACCAGGCTTTTGACACCCCACAGAGACTAGTATCGAGACTCACAGACCTTCGGTTTCAAAAACTCTTAGGTTTCCCGTTTATACATAGCTTATTTAGAAAAATCACAACTCAAAATGAAATAGTTTTAGTTCGAAAGCATATTTAAATTTAAGAAAAAGAGATTTTCCCTATATTTATTAAATCACATTTACTACACTTAATATAATTACACATCCATTAAACTAATGAAATCCTCGACCTTTTAGAAGGCTGCAACATCGGTTGTGAGCCGGTAAGATGCAGCAAACTTTTATCGGTCTCGGATTATTATTCATACTATGGGCTTTCTTTTGAAGACTACCACATCGGTTGTGAGCCGGCAAGAGGCAGTAAACTTTTATCAGCCCACAGTTTATATTATTACCTTATTCCTCATATTTTTTCTATTTTCTACTTTAGAAAAGTCTAAAATATAATAATAACTAAGAAAACTATTTTTAACTACTTTTTATAATTTAAAACTAATTTCTAAACTTAAATTAAAAAGCTAAAAAAATTATTGATATCGACTACATTTCAAATTCAAAAATTGTTAATTTAAGTTTAATTTTCAAAAGTAGCACGTATTATTAGTCCGGTTAGGAGCTTATGGGAGAAAAAACGACAAATTACACACATGAGCTTGTAAGATTTCCAAATAATCCTTGTTTAGCATCTAACTCATACTTCACTCTATCATTTTTCGTTCTTCGCAAAGATTCGCGAATGCTTAGTCTAAACGTTAAGGAACAAGCTAGGGCTCAACACGCTCGATCGGGTCAAAATTTATTCTTATTCTACCCGGCAGGAAAGTCAAAATTGTGACAAAACACTTATTTTATTTTTGAAAATTTTTAAAATTTTTCATTTTTTTGGTATTTTGGTGGTAAAAACGGGATTATGTGAAAACAACGACTGCAGGCACAATCAAATCGATAGATCCCCCCATACTAAAACTGAACATTGTCCTCAATGTTTTAAGAAGGGTCTCTACGCAAATCCTAAGCCGTTTATGAAGTATGCACAAAGATAAACGTTAGTCGATTAGATTAGGATATCGGATTTCCCAAAATGAAGCTGAGGATTTGAAGCTCGAGTGAATGAATGACAAAACTATGAGCACAAGAGGCTTCAAAATCCGGGCAATCCTGGACATACAATAAAAAACACAAAACACGAGAAAGGTAGAGGCAATCCTCCACACAACATAAAACACATATTCATTACTACTACTAAAATTATACTAGGATAAGCATGGGTTGCCTCCCACGAAGAGCTTGTTTAGGGTCACTAAACTTGACCTATTCCCCGAATTCATTAGTCTTTGGGGAAGGTTTGGAGATCCGGGACAACCATGGATGTAGTTCCTCTCCAAGTAGATAGCTTAAGTCGATGACCATTCACCTTGAATTTGGCCCGAAGGTTTGAGATAACTCGACGGTGCCATATGGAAAAACTTGGGTGATAGTGAATGGTCTAGACCAACGGGATTTTAGCTTGCCCGAGAAGAGCTTCAATCTAGAATTAAAAGGAGGAAGACTCTGGATCACGAAAACTTGAAAATGCGGGTTTGTGAATTTTGGAGTCATGGATCCTCTTTGTTTTTCACTTTGAGATCAAAGGGTTCTCATAGGCTTATCCATGAAGGTTTCGTTTAATACATTAAGTTGAACTTACGGTGATCACACCGCGGACTTAAGTCAATTTTTGCATGCTTCAAGGCCCAATAAGCTTTGTGCTCGAGCTTGATCGGTAGATGACATGCCTTTCGTAAACGAGCTGTAAGGAGTGCACCCGATGGGTGTTTTGAAAGCGGTACGGAAGGCTCAAAGTGCATCATCTAGTTTATCCGACCAAGAGGCACGGTTCTCGCCTAAAAAAAAAAAAACGTGTGTCCTTTCAGAATTCTTTTTAAACCACGACTTGGAGACTTCTACTTGCCCACGCATTGGTTTGGGGTGATACAGCGTGTAGAGACGGTGAGTGACACCGTACTTAAGCATAACCTTCAAGAATTGGTCATTGCAGAAGTACGTACCGCGATCACTAATGATAGCGCGGGGAGTTCCAAACTGACCAAAGAGAGATTTTAGAAATTTGACCACAACTCGGGAGTCGTTGGTAGGGAGCGCTTTCACTTCGACCTATTTCGACAAGTAATCGAGCCCGGCGTACACGAGTATGTACTTGTTCCCTCGTGAAGACGGGAATGACCTTATGAAATCGATGCCCCATACATCAAAGATTTTGCAAACCTGAATGTCATTTTGAGGCATTTCATCACGTTGTGAGATTTTTCCCTGACGTTGCAAGACACAAATTTGACCAGAGTCATGGGCCCATCACGCAGATTGTGTGGCCAATAAAACTGGAGTCAAACACCTTTTATGGCGGTGTAGTTCGGGCCATGAGTCCCTCGTGGTCCATTATTGCAAGCCTTGTAGAATAACAATGGCTTCTTGGCCGTGAACGACAACATCGCCAGTTGGACTTGATCCGCACAAATTATTGAACAATAGGGGTCGTCCCCAAAGTAGTGCTTAACAACATTGAAAACTTGTTCTTTTGGAGGGATACGACATCCCTTTTAATACAAAATTCCCGCAGGTATTTTGCAAAGTCGGCAACATGGGGTAACAAGAATCACCACAAAAAGATACCATAAATACCAAGTGTCCAAATGAAACGTTTCATTTATCCTCCTTTTATATCGAGCACACCTTTGGTAAGGATTCTCTAATCGTGACAAATGGTCGGGCCCGAGATCCTCGCTCCTTTTTTTATCACTGACGATGATATCAAATTATTAAAGGAGGAGAATCCACCGGAGCAACCTCGGCTTAGCATCTTGCTTGATAAAAAGGTATTTTAAAGCTAAGTGATCCGTATACACTATGCTTTTGGATAAGACCAAGTAAGACTGGAATTTCTCGAAAGCATACACTACGTCAAGTAATTCTTTTGCCGTCGTAGTGTAATGTGCTTGAGCATCCGTCATTGTTTTACTTACATAGTGTATAGGCTGGAAATGTTTTGTTTTTCGTTGCCCCAAAGACTGCACCTATAGCATAATCACTTGCATCGCACATTAGCTCAAAAGGTAGGTCCTAATCGGGGGAAACTAAGATTGGTGCTTCGGTTAATTTTTTCTTAAGTGTTTGAAAGGCTTCAATACACTTTTTGGAGAAGAAGAACAGAGTATCTTTTTCAAGAAGACGGGTCATCGGCCGGGCTATTTTTGAGAAATCTTGAATGAATCTACGATAAAACCCGGCGTGACCAAGAAATCTCCGAATTCCTTTGACGGTGGTGGGATGAGGTAGCTTAGCAATCACATCGACTTTAGCCTTATCAACCTCAATCCCATTTTTAGAAATCTTGTGGCCAAGGACAATTCCTTCTTTGACCACGAAATGACTTTTCTCCCAATTTAGACAAAGATTTAGTGTCCGTTCACAACCTTTAAAAGCATCTTGCCAAATGTGGAGAGCAAGTTCAGAATGAATTCCCAAAGACCGAGAAGTCCGTCCATATAGACTTCCATCGTATTTCGATCATATCGTTGAAAGAGTAGCCTAACATACACTTTGGAACGTGCCGGTACATACATATAGCCGAAGCATGTGTCGTAGGGCAAACGTTCTGTAAGGACACATGAATGTGGTCTTTTCTTGATCTTGAGGGTCGATGAGAATTTGAAAGTAACCCGAGAAAACATCGAGAAAACAATAGTATTCCTTTCCCGCTAATCTCTTGAGCATTTAATCCATGAACGGTAGTGGAAAGTTGTATTTACGGGTGGCTTCATTTAACTTTCGGTATTCAATGCATACACGCTAGGGGTGGCAATTCGTGTCGGGTTCGGGTTGACAGGTTGGCGGGTCAAAAAACTCCAACCCGAACTTGACCCATTTAAATAATCGGGTTAGCTATGTCAACCCTAACCTGTTTACACATAACCCGAACCTGACCCATTTAACCCGTATATATACTTGTGTTGGTGGGTTAAATAGGTTACATAGGTTAAATAGGTTAAACGGGTTTCGGGTTGACCCATTTAACCCATTTTATATACAAAACTTGGCACATTACACGGATTAAACATGTTAAATGGGTTTGTGAGTCGACCCGTTTAACCTATTCAACCAATATAATAAAATATAAATACTTTTAAATTAAAAAAAAAATCTTAAACGGGTTGGCGGGTCGACCTGATTAATTTATTCTCAACCCGAACCTGACCTGTTTAATAAACGGGTTAGATAGGTCGACCTAAACCTGACCCAAACATATTTAAAGTCAACCCGAACCTGTTAATTTTCTTGTCGATTTCAGGTCGGGTTTCGTGTCGTGTCAAAAATTACCACCCCTAATACACGTCATCCCGTAACCAATCAAGTCGGGATCAACTCGTTTTCTTCATTTTCAACAACGGTAAAGCCACCTTTTTTTGGTACACAATGTACGGGGCTCACCCAAGGACTGCCCGAGATAGGGTAAATTAATTCGGCATCAAGGAGTTTAAGAACCTCCTTTTTGATCACCTCGTGGATTTTTGGATTAACCCTTCTTTGGTGTTGGACCGCTGGTTTGAATTCATCCTCTATTAGAATCTTGTATGTACAAAAATCCGGGTTAATACCCTTAATGTCGGAGAGTTTCCAAGCGAGAGCTCGCTTGTGTGACTTCAAAACCTTTATGAGAGCGGTTTTCTCCTTGCTACTCAAGTCTTTAGCAATTATGACTCAAAACTTGTCATCACCCTCCAAATATGCGTACTCAAGATGAGGCGGTAAGTCCTTAAGTTCGACCATGGATGGTTCATCAATGGAAGATTTATCAATTTTAGGTTTAACGACTTTGAGTTCTTTTCGAATTTTAGGAAAATAGATCCCTTGAGTGGGAGGAGGTAATGATGGATCATCATTAAGATACGCTTCAAGAAGAAGGATGTCCCCCTCTGAGTCGTAATAAGAGTGATCAACTTCCGGTGAAGTTGGATCATCTTCAAGAGCGAGGAAAGCATCGAACTTCCTCGAGAAGAAATCCCTATAATCACTATAACACTATAGTGGAGTGTTAATGAGGATGGAGGTGGGGGATGTAGTGGTGTGACACTAAAAAATAAATCTAGTACATTAGAGGGGTGGAAGTTTTTGGGGAAGGTAGGAGACCCGAAGGGAGTGAGGGTCGGAGAAGAGGTAGAAACGATCGGGTCATAATAAGGAGTGGGATTGCCACTCGCGATCACATCAGAGAAACCAAGAACTTCCTGAGAATACTCCTTACAAGCCATATCAATGACGTCGATTCGGTTCGCCATCATATCATTATAATTAGCTAAGTATCTCGAAGTTTGATCAAGTTTGAAAGTAGATGGCCCTATTTGCCGACACGAAGAGATGAATTCACCCTGTACACAGCAATTAAAAGCACGACTGTCTTTATAAGAAAACACCTCTCGAGAAATTAAGGGAACTCGGGGATCGCATCAATCAAATGACCATGAAGTCGCTCTAGGGAAATGGAACACACCAACTTTTACGGAGACATCTTCAGCGATACTGATCGGTTTATAGATCGAACGGTCCGCTAGTTCAAGAGTCATGCAAGTCGGAGTAAGTTCCGGAAGAGAAAGTTGTTTCCACATGGATAATGGCATGAGATTTATGCTAGCGCCAAGATCGGCCAAGGCTAAGCACTCATCCATTCTGGGAAATTCACACGGAATGAGAAATTTGCTGGGGTCTTTACGTTTTTCGGGTAACTTGTTAAGGATAACCCCCGAGCAATGCTCATTAAGAGGAGTTCTTGCCATTTCACTCAATTTTTCTTTGTTTCCGATTAAACTTTAAGAGTGGAGGCAAACTTTGGTATAAGAATCAAAGCATCCGTGAAGCTAATTTCGAAACTCAAATCTTTAAAGATTTCGTAGAATTTCTCAATTTGATCGTTAGCTTTTTCACGACGCTTTTGGTCATTCAGTCTAGAGGGATATAGAATTAAAAGTTTCGGGTTAGGCTTCGGAGCACTAACGGGAGCTTCAGTTGGCTCAACAATGAGAGCAACAACGGGCTCAGAAATTGGTACATGAGTTTCAATTTGGACAACCAGAGGTTAGACGTTTTTGGTACTTCCGTTATTAGTAGGAGGCACCGTGTCCTTTGTCACCTCGGGTTCACGTTCTACTACTTTAGGAGGAGAAGAAGAAGTAGTAGGAATCGTGGGTCCCTTGAAAAACAACACCACTTCGGTGGTAATACCCTCAAATCTCCCTTTGGGTAGTAACTGATGTTACTTAAAGTGTTCCCGAACTTGAGGATGAAGCGGTATTGGAATTTACAAACTTGGTAAGAATGTCCGTCAAATTGGTGATTTGGTTTTGCAGGTTTTGATTTTGATTTTGCACGTTTCGCATAACTGCATCATTAGCTTTGACGTAGTTCTGAAAATCATCCTTCGAAACACCTTGTGTTTGAGGAGCGGGAGCTTGGTAAGGCAGAGCTTGGTAAACTGGGGGTTGATTAACCGGAGGTAGATAAATTTGGCCTTGGTTGTAACGGTTTTTATTGTTGCATTGGTTTTGTTGAACGGGAGGAAAACCGGGAGGTCGAATTTAATTTGCAACCATTGGAGGTCGGTAACCGGTATTTCCTTGGTTGAAGTTAGCTGCGGTGGCTTGAGAAACGTACTCTTGAATATTTTCACGATAAACGTTGCCATCGGTGGTGGGACAATTTCAGTAAGAATGAGCACCACCTTAAGTAACACAACTTTCCTCGACCGCTTTTATGGTAGCGGGAGTTTGAGATTGGTTTTTCTTATCGAGAAGTAAGGCTTTCACCATATCTTTAAGTTCAGCAACATCGGAAGAAATACCGGGGGTGGAAGAGCTCGCACTCACTTTGGCAACAACCGGTTTGTTACGTGAATTACGAACTTTGGATTTGCTCTTGATGATTCTTAGGCAATCACGAGGCATTTTATCCAAAAAATTACCACCCGCGGCGGAATTCAACGAATCTTGATCAATAGATTTTTAAGCTTTGGTAGAATGTATCGAGTTGATGTAATTCCGAAAACCCATGATGTGGGCATGCCCGAAGAAGATCATTGAATCGGTCCCATGCCTCATAAAAAGTTTCATCAAAACGTTGTTGAAATCTCGTGATTTCATTACGAAGATTTGTAGTTTTTGAGGGAGGGAAAATTTTGTTTATGAATTTTGAAACAAGATCATCCCATGTAAGAATCAATCGAGGGGGTTCTTTTTCAAGCCAAATCTGGGCGGCCCCCTTGAGGGAAAATGGGAAAAGCATAAGCTTAACCGACGTACTCGGGACGTTCGGGAACTTCATCGTAGAAGTGATCTTGTTGAAATATAAAATGTCAGCATGAGGGTCTTCTTTGTCATGTCCAAAAAATTGTTTATTTTGAACAAGAGTAAGCAAACTATGCTTAAGCTCAAAGTTTTCTGCGGTGATCTCAGGAACAACAATTGCATCCTTGTAACCCTCGGTGGGTGCCTGGAGCAATTGTGCCATAGTATGTTGATCGGCCATCGTAACTACGGGAGGATCAGGATTATGAATTGGTTCCTCAAGAGGTTCTTCAAGATCAAAAGGTTCAACAAAATCCGGAGGGACTTGTTGTTGTTGTTGACGTTTACGGGTTTTGGAACGAGTGCGCATGCACTAAAATATAAAAAGAAAATTTACACTATTTTTTTGGTTTTTTAAACAATTGATTCACAATTTATTTTAATAGCTGACAATGAGATAAGACAACTTAATCCTAATAATCAACAAGCTTCTCGGTAGCTCTCTAAAAGAAAAACGCACAAAGGAGCGAGAGCGGGAAAAGGCCGAACTTTTAAAATCCTCTCCTTTAGGGTCTAAGATCGTTGTAAAACAAACCCTCCCCTTATACCCCTCTTATAGTTTGTTTAACTTTCAAAGGTGAACCGTACCTCGCAAGTGACACAAAAGACAAGTTTTTGAATCTTTTGTTTGGGAACTTATTAATGATAATACTTCAGTTGAAAGTATTATATTGATGGTAAATTTTATTTCTGATTATGGACAATGTTTTTATATTTTTGGTTTTTTCGTTTAATAAATAGTACTTTAACCTAAAAAAAAAATGAAAAATATTTTATGTATTTTTTATATTTTAAAAAAAATAACTCCACAAGGAAGGATCTTGAAAGCACAATTTGTCAAACTTCGGAACGACAACGCGTACACCTCCTCCCCCGGCAGCGGCGCCAAAAATGACAACTCACCTTTTCTGGGTTAAAGTGTGCAATATATATATATATATATATATATATATATATATATATATATATATATATATATATAAATAAAATTAAAATCTCAAAGAAATCAATATGTATAATATCCGGGAAGTATGAATTTCCCAGGGAGCGTTTGATATATCCCCACCGAGGAGTGAATTGGAAAAGTCGAGAAGTTTGGTTTAGACTTTGATTTTTGAAGTGGAAGAGATTTGATTGGTTTTATCAAAATCTACGAGAAAAATTAATACAATTTTACACAAAAAACAATTAAGAGGCAGCACAAAATTTAAACTAAAAATGCAAACGGGAATCCTAAAAAGGCACTAAAATATGAACTAAGTCAAAATTAATATAATTCCGAAAAAATGCAAACTTAGTTTCATAAACTTCTAAAAATACAAAAAAAAAATTTCTAAAAAAGAATTATATATTTTTTTGACTTTTTAATAATTTTTTATGAATTAAAAACCTATTTAATCTATTTAAAATTCTAGAAAATGACAAATTAATACCTAAAATTCCAAAAAATGATTTTCTACTTTAGAAAAGTCTAAAATATGATAAGAAATAAGAAAACTATTTTTAACTACTTTTTATAATTTAAAACTGATTTCTAAATTTAAATTAAAAGGCTAAAAAATGAAATTTAAAATCTAAAAATGATGAAAATATTTTTAAACTTTGTAAACTTCAAAATATTAATTCTAAAACTAAAAACTATTTTTTTTGTATTTTCTAAATTAATTTTCTAATTTTAAATGACTTTTCAAATTTTTTTTGAGTGATTTCTTTGTGAACTAGTTCTTAAACAACACAAAACTATAAAGTTTTCATTGTTTGAGTTATAAACAGCTTATAAGAGCTTATAAAGAGCTTTTGAAACGTTTTAAAGTAATGAAACAATAGTAAGTAAAACAGGATTTTAAGACATAAACTCAAATTTTCATTAAACTTAAAAGGAGTACAAGACTTTTAAAAGTAAAATTACAATAAGCTAAAAAGTAAATTAAATAAGCTGTAAATTGAAAACTAGGTGCCACTAAAGGGCTTACAAGAGCCTATATATAGAAAAACTATTGAGGTCTTGGGGTCTTCATTGTGCTTCTTCTGTGAGAGGATTGAGGGGTGTGTTTGTTGTGTGAGAGACTTCAAGTCTTCATCATAGCCATCCATTATGAGTGCTCTCCAAGCCAAACGATCTCAACCCTTTATTTTTGTCTTCTACCTTGGACGAATGATGGTTTATGGGATTGCCAAGGTGGCAAATGACCCATGTGAAGTGGGGTTGAGGGGGAAAGAGATGTTTTTGTTGTTTTGTTGCAGGGGGCAGAGGTTGAAGATACATGAATAGGGAAATTTGGCGCCAAAATGGGGGTTTGTGTTTGTATTCTGTTTTGGTGATAACACGGGTGAAGGTTTGTAGGTTTAGCAAGATTGGCCCCTGAACTTGTATTGTGGTGTTGCAACCACAGTCCTTGTGGTGTAAATCATATAAAGGAGTTGGCAGTTTTGACCCTTGAGGTTATACTGTGTGTTTGCATGGATGGTCCTTAAGGGACTAACAGTTTTAACAGGGTAAAGGGTTTTGGGTTAACAGCTGTTACACATGATTGGGCCAGGTTTAAAAATAAG
This sequence comes from Tanacetum coccineum, assembly GCA_026074375.1. NCBI lineage: Eukaryota > Viridiplantae > Streptophyta > Magnoliopsida > Asterales > Asteraceae > Tanacetum > Tanacetum coccineum. The sequence goes on from BQNB010005582.1 coordinate 99,284, forward strand.
GGTCTTGGGCTATTTGTATTGTCTTAGGCCCTTTTTTAAGCTTTAAGCTTAAAAGCTTAAGTCTTCTTTATGTTAAATGGGCTGACCCGACCCATTAGATGGGTACGGGTTGACTCATTTATCATTTCTTCGATATCGGCTTCAGTTTTCACTTTGACTTCTCGTTGTTGACTTTGACTTTTTGACTTTAACTTGGACTTTGACTTTTCACGCTCTTCTGTTTCGTGCTCGGTTTTGTCCGTTTTGCTTTGATTTTTGTCCTTTTCTTAGATATCCGTTACCTGCGCAATACAAATGCAAAACACACAAATACAAGGTATTCTTGGTATGTTTTTAGTATTTTAAGCACGTTTTCCTAGGTAAATGGTATGTGTAATTAAGCACATACCAAAATCCCCCATACTAAACTATTGCCGTGTTCTTACGCAATACTACAAGTAAACACTTAAGAAAAGTAGCTAAGTGTTCATCAAGGGGAATTAAAGAATCATTAGCTTTGAAAAGCCCCGTTTTGACCATTTTTTATATTTACACTAACTACCACTAATATTTTTGTATTTTTCTTTTTCTCAACTAACTAACATGTTTGGACTTTCGTTATTTTTATAACCATTAGGGTCATAGAACAAGAAGCGCCTATAGAATAATCTATAGATGTCCAAAGGATAAATTCATCGTCCCCGATTTTTCACTTGTCCCAAACCAAGCTTAAAAACGAAATCACCGTTAAATATAAGTTAAGATGCTAACACTACTCATATTTGTAACTTGTGAACTTTTCACTCCCGACAATTATTATATATTAGGTGAATGTGCCATTTCGAATTTCAACCATGGATCAACGTTTTGCAAAATTACTATGCTTCACGTTCCACCCGAGAATAATGAGTTTGAAGGCGAGATCATCCCATGTAGCGACTTTCGTCTCGGCACATCCCAACCTTGCGGCTAAGTGACCAGGCTTTTGACACCCCACAGAGACTAGTATCGAGACTCACGGACCTTCGGTTTCAAAAACTCTTAGGTTTCCCGTTTATACATAGCTTATTTAGAAAAATCACAACTCAAAATGAAATAGTTTTAGTTCGAAAGCATATTTAAATTTAAGAAAAAGAGATTTCCCTATATTTATTAAATCACATTTACTACACTTAATATAATTACACATCCATTAAACTAATGAAATCCTCGACCTTTTAGAAGGCTGCAACATCGGTTGTGAGCCGGCAAGATGCAACAAACTTTTATCGGTCTCGGATTATTATTCATACTATGGGCTTTCTTTTGAAGACTACCACATCGGTTGTGAGCCGGCAAGAGGCAGTAAACTTTTATCAGCCCACAGTTTATATTATTACCTTATTCCTCATATTTTTTCTTTTTCTCTTTTTTTTACTTTATATTACCAAGATATAGAGAAAATTTCTTTTTATAAAATTTAAGTATAAATTTGAACTAAAATTATTGATATCATCCATACTTCAAAAATTGTTGATTTAAGTTTAATTTTCGAAAAGAGCACGTATTATTAGTCCGGTTTAGGAGCTTATGGGATTAAAAACCACAAACTACACTTATGAGCTCTTAAGATTTCCAACTAATCCTTGTTTAGCATCTAACTTATAATTAACTCTATCATTTTTCGTTCTTCGCAAATTTAAAATCTTTAATAAAAAGATCCGCGAATGCTTAGTCTAAAAGTTAAGGGACAAGCTAGAGCGCAACATGCTCGATCGAGTCAAAATTTATTCTTATTCTACCCAGCAGGAAAGTCAAAATTGTGACAAAAACACTTATTTTTTTTGGAATTTTTGGAATTTTTTTTGTTGGTATTTTGGTGTTAAAAACAAGATTACGTGAAAAAAACGGCTACAGGTATAATCCAATCGATAGGTCCCCCCTCCCCATACTAGAGTTGAACATTGTCCTCAATGTTTTAAGAAGAGTATCTACGTAAATCCTAAGCCGTTTATTAAGTACGCTTAAAGATAAACGTTAGTCGATAAGATTTGGTTATTGGATTCCCATAATGAAGCTGAGGATGTGAAGCTCGAGTGAACAAAGGACAAAACCCGCGAGCACGAGAGGCTTTAAAAATCCGGGCAAATCCTGGACAATCATCACAAAAACACAAGCACACGAGAATGGAAGAGGCATACCTCCTCACGTTACACTTATTAGAAAATAGAAAGAAGATAGAAGGATAAGCATGGGTTACCTC